>CM025791.1:87556228-87688225 GCA_014635995.1 Sarcophaga peregrina
CATCTGATCTGCTTACCATTTTATCATTTATAACCGACCGGGAATGGAATAGAAATCTCATGTATGGGTTGGCCTATTTTAAGGTTTCTCGACTGTTTACAGGAGACGCCGTAATAGCTCGTTAATCACGGTAGTGTGTCTAAGTCTATCGATACATTGGGACATCGTTGCAATGTGGCATGTGTTTCACTGTTCTATCTCTACTGCAACGGATATTACATACATAATTGGCCATTACAACCCTTCAGTCAGGATTACGACCTAGCTTCTCACACCACTTATATTGTGTGAGTTAATTTTGTACATGAGTGGCGGGACCTACAGTTTAAAGTCGACTCCGAATGATAGATTTTTGAGAAGCTTTTCATGGCAATTTTTACTCTCAGAGTCTTTTCCAGAAATCTGCTGAGAGGAAGTCGCCAAAGAAATATTTTTTCGTTTTGATGTCTGACCTGGGATTCGAACCCGGTCTTTTTGTCTAATAAGCCAACACACTACCCACTAGACCACGGCGTCTTCTACAACGGATATTGCTGGAGAGAAATAAGAGACCTTGTTTATGAAAATCATGTATTCCTACATAATACTCGTCTTTTTCGGCATACAGAGATCTTTCCTGATACTTATGGTATTAAAATGATATAAAAATGTTGTAAAAATATTCAAATTTATAAACACTGTTCCCTCTTTCCTCCTTCTTATAATATATTTTCCAAATTAAGGAGACTTTTAATGTACTAAAGTAAAGAAATCGTCATGTAGTCAAAACTATATTTTGGGAGCTGAAAATCGTCCAAATGACGATAAATCGTCAAATCTGACAGCTGTTGGTATGAGAAACTAGGTCAATAATTAAGGGACCAGCTCTTCAGTCAGGATAACGACCGAGCAATAATGCGTGTATTAATTTTATACATGAGTGCCAGGACCTATGGTTTAAAATTGATTCCGACCTATGGTTTGAGAAACTTTTCATTGCAATTTTATTTACTTTCCGAGATTTTGCCAGCAATCTGTTGAATGGAGGTCGTTGAAAAATATTTGTTTTTTGTTTCATTTCATGGAAATGTTTCCCCTGGGGTTTGAAATGAGGCCTCATGTCAGATAAATAAACACACTACCTACTAGACAATGACGCCGTCCTTGATTGGTAAGTAAACTATTAGGTTTCTTCAATGAGGTGGTCTAGTAGGTAGTGAGCTGGCTTATTAGACGTAAAGCCAGGGTTCGATTACCAGGAAAATATTTCTTCGTCGATTTCCTCTCAGCAGATTTCTGGCAAATACTCAGAGAGTAAATAAAATTGCCATGAAAAGTTTCTCAAAAATGTGTCGTTCGGAGTCGACTTTAAACAGTAGGTCCCGCCATAAAATTAACACATATAACATAAGTAGTGTGAGAAATTAGGTCAATAATCCTGACTGAAGGATTGTAATGACCAATTATGTATGTAAGTTTCTTAAAAATTCGGATTCATTTTATAACTTTTATTAAAAATTAGAGAAAAGAACAACAGAAAGGAAAGAAAAAACTTTAGAAAAAGTCTCAAAAAACATTCTCCAGTCATTTTATAAAATGGAAACCCAAAAATCTTTGAACTGTTGGTATCCAACAGAGACTTTATGTTGTTTCTTGCGATTTTAAGGTAGCAACCACTCAGAATTTATAGAAACCAGACACGTTTTGAACTCTATTATAATCTATGTTTTTGAGATTTTGAGCTTGAATAAGTTATATTTGGTTTTTGTTTTCGTATTTGAAGGCAATACCACGTGCTTTGTAACTATTCTCTACACAAGCATCAGCCAAAGTAAACTCAACTGCAATTCAATTTTTCTTATTTTTATTCCCTTTTCAACGGTATTGCATGCAATCCTTTTCAAATTGTGGTACTTTATTACTCCTTTTTCTTTGTTTTTTTTCTTAAGGACTTCAACTTCAGTTTTGTTTCTTAAAATGTTGAAGAAGTTAATCTTTGAAATTTGCTTCCAAGAAAATAAAATGAATTCTTGGCTTAAAAACTGGATAATAACAGACCCAGCATCGTTGCTATACAATGCAAGCGAATTCATTTTTAGTACCTTGGGTCCATGCAAGCAATTTTGTTTGCCATCATCATCATTACGGTTATCATAATGGCTTTTGCTTTTGATGCTGATGAACATGCAACATTAAGAGTCACTGTGTAGTTAGCAGCATTGTCAGTAAAACGAATGAAATGAAACTATTTAGCCACTCTAATAAAGAGTCATTCCCTCTCTGTCGCTCTCATTCCGTTCTCTCTTTTAATTTTACTTTCTTCTTTAAATTGCTTTGCAGCATAAAATCTCCTATGCATTTGTGTGTAGTAAAGCTTGGCATTGGACTTGCAACAATTTCTGACATTTTATCCTCTTATGGGTTTAACTGAACACCAACAGTACGAAATACTTTCCTTATTAGCATGACTAGGATATTAAATTTAAAGGCAGAGAGAAAGAGCGGATGGCAGACAATTAAATAAAAAGTTTTTATTTTCATTTTCATTTTTCTTTTATCTTTAATTTTTACTTCATTCTTTACTTTTTCTTTCATAGTAAAGTTGTTTCATTGTAGTCGTTACGTTGTACGTTACAAGTTACTTGTTCTACTGCACTACTATTCATTGCAGCCAATGAGTGTCATGTCTTTGTCATTGCTTAACATTTTTTATGTACGGATATCCTCCTTTTTTAGTTTTATTAACTTAAAGATCCAGATTGTGTTTGAAATATGAGTTATTGGGTAGGAGCAAAAGTTATTTCTTATTTAAAACAACAATAATTGTTAGCTGAGCTTTTTCGAAGGGTAAGATCTTATTTATGGCACGGATTTGGTTCTTTATGTTCCAAATAACATCCGAAGATGCATCCAATAATCCATGACAAAAGTTGGATATTGAAATGTTAGGACACTATCACATGCGGTTGTTCTGTTTCTTGACGTCTATGTCCTGCTGTGGACAGTAAGAGAACAGATTGGCTGCTGGGCTTGGTTAAGGCCAGCTTAAGGTTGGTTGTCGGTTTTATCATGGAGCACTGCGAAATTAGGCTGCTGACGGAGATCTGGAACAGATCCCAGCCGAACTATTGCAGGGTATGTTGCGATGAGGAGGAGTTGGAGACTATCGCACATCTTCTCTGTAACTATCTAGCCCTTGATAGGTTGAGGACCCTTGGCAGGGCCTTCTTTCAGAGCCGACATCAAGACTCTCCACAGATTCATTAGAAGCTTGAGCTGGTTGAGAGGTGCTAGGGCTTCATGAGTGTAGTCGCGCTTTCACCCTCTTTTGTTTGGTGTCTGCTTCTTTCTGTGTAATTCCTCCGTTTCTAATTCTCCCTCCCCTTACCTACATTCCTATATCCTCTGTTTTCTTCCCCCCCTAAGGACAATGAACAATGGGTCAATTTCGACCTCCGAGTACTGTACTTGTCTTAACCGCCAAGTACGCGTCATCTAACCTAACCTAACCTACCACATGAGGTGAAAGAAAGTCTACTACTCCTTTCATTATCTGCAAAAGACAAGCAAGGAAAGTCTAAATCTAGTGGCATACTTTTCTATATGGCAGTTCTGCCATAGCTCTACTACTACAGGACAATCAGTCCTGTTCTGATCCATATCAGATCAGCAGAGCTTTGCAATACTATGCGTGTTTTCATATTGGAGCAGGGTGAAAATACCGATCAGTACAGCAATTTAGCCTCGTTATACATGCATAATTGGTCATTACAACCCTTCAGTCGGGATTATTGACCTAGTTTCTCACACTACTTATGTTGTGTGTGTTAATTTTATACATAAGTGGCGAGTCCTACAGTTTAAAGTCGACTCCGAACGACAGCTTTTCATGGCAATTTTTTATTTACTCTTAGAGTTTTTGCCAGAAATCTTCTGAGAGGAAATCGCTGAAAAATTACTTTTTTTATATTTTATTTTGATGTCTGGCCTGAAAGTCGAGCCCTGGTAACTTCATTAGGGTCTTAGGACATTTGTGCTATTTAAAATATCGAAAACTGTTGATTAGGTCCCAACAGCGTCGCTATTTCTGACAAAATTTCTGATTTCAAACTGGTGAGCTTATGCCGTAATATACTGCTGTAATCGTGAACGCCTATTTAAGTACATCGCCTCACGAAGTATAAGTTTCGTGTGGTATGGTTGGCCTTGTCACTAAGCTTTTTATGACAAGACACTAAAAGGTCAACTGCTTGTCTGCTTTAGATCCAAAGCTTCTGTAAATGAGTTCAATGGCTAGTCATATGTTTTAAGAATGGAAGTATATCGCGCCTGTTCTTATATGATTTTACGTGTCCTAGCAGCGACAAGCAGTATTGAACGTAACCTCTTTCTGCCAGCTTAGTGCCGGGCTTAGTAAGTACAGAAAATAATGCCTTTGTTGAAGTTAAACAGAGCACGCAAATACTCAAGAATCTTTACTGCCTAGGCACTTAGTCTATCACTCTGTAGGGATCATTGGTTTGTGCACACCATTTGCCAAAAACCTACACCAAAACCCTATAGTTTCTGTATGTGATAAAGACTTTAGTGCTTTCAGATCTTCTTCAGATCACACTTTATAGAATGCTGTTGTATTTTCCTTTACTGAATTTTCTTTTTATTCTTACGTGTTTACTTTTCAAAAACATTTAAAATATAAAAAAGTAGACTGTAAATAAAATCAAAATAAATAAGTTTTTAGTTTTAATTAAAAGTCTTAATTATTCGCACAATTCTGTGTTCCACTGTTCACAACCTAATGTAAACAACAACAAATGCTTTGTTTGTTATTTTCTGCTAATACTACTTGCATAAAAAATATCAATTACTAGGCGATTATTCAACTAACCTTTGTAACGGAGATTCTACGAACCGCGATTACTCTCTCCAAACACACCGCGACTTCACACAAGACTGACTGAACTTCACTAACTTAGACGCCTGCTTTGCCTTGCCTATTATATGGCAAAGTAAACAGTCGAATGAATGTTCTTGCAGATGAACGTTCATGACTTCTTCTTTTAGAAATCTCTATAAATGTAAACATCACATACATAATTGGCCATTACAATTCATTACATTCAGTCAGGATCACGACCTAGATTCTCACACCACTTATATTGTGTGCGTTAATTTTATACATGAGTGGCGGGACCTACAGTTTAAAGTCGACTCCGAACGACAGATTTTTTGAGAAGCTTTTCATGGCAATTTTTACTCTCAGAGTCTTTGCCAGAAATCTGCTGAGAGGAAGTCGCCGAAGAAATATTTTTCGTTTTGATGTCTGGCCTGGGATTCGAACCCGGGCCTTTTGTCGCCCGCTAGACTACGGCGACTTCAAATATAAACATCATTGTTTACATTTGTTATTGTAGTATTGTTTGTGTATTTTTGTTTACCAGTTTAACATTTTCGTGTTATGCTGGTGTTTGTTGTTGTTTTAATCAGTACGATAATTTGTAAACAGGTTTGTTTACCGCATTGTTTTGATTTTGAAGCTTTTGTTTATAATTTAAGTGTAAAGCAATTTAAAAGCAAGATTTTTTTTTATTTCCGTAACAGTATATTCCCCTACCAAATAAATAATAACTACTCCTAAAATTTTCGATTTTATTGTTTTATTTCATTATTTTCCCTTCGTTTCTTCATGTCTCTGTCTTTTCCTATTTCTTCGTAAGCATATACACAACTTTTGCTAACTGCATGCAGTTTATTTTATTTTCCTCGTAGTTTTTTCCCGGGTTTAAAGTTGTCCAATTTTCTAGAAGTTTTACGCGTCTTAATATTGAGAGAAGCTGGCATGGAAGTTGTTTTCTTCAAATTTTTTCGAAACTAACAAAAGAAAAGAAAAGTTGCTTATGATGCTGTTCTCTTTGTCAATGAACGTAAAAGAAAATTTCCAAAAAAAAAAGGAAAGGAAAAGGAAACAAAAAAACAGTTTATAAGCGGGCCCTTTTTATTTGTGCCCATCCTATCACACTTCAGGTAACGAAATGCTCCCGAGAGAAAAAATATTTGGTTTTTTTCTTCTTTTTTTTTGGCTGTTGTTTCTTTACTTTACGTGGCTACGAAACTATGCCAGAAATAGCTCTGCTAGCAAACAACAAAATGCGGAGAAAAGTTCTAATGGTTTTCATAAAAAGTTTTCTTTTTGTGAAGTGAAAATCCAGAAAAATTAGAAAATAAAATTGAAAAAAAGGAACTAAAGGAGGCCTTAAAGAGGAGGGAAAGCATAATTTTTAAAAAAATTTGAAGCAAAAGTTCTTATACGAGTTAAGAGCAATATTTCAATTGTCCACCCTAAGAATAAGTAAAGATTCTATTGTGGTATCCAATTACATATCTCTAGTCACCGCTATTTAAGGTTATTATGATACAATAAATAAATAAATTTCAATCTGGGTATCAAATATTCCCTGGAGGAACTAACCCGAAATTTAAAAATATTTTGCTTTTGCAGCAATCTTTATATTTGAACTCGCGACTAAAGATGCCAAAAACGAGTGTTCGAAAACCTCTGCCTGTTTAAGACAATAGCAAAGACCCTAACAAGTGGTATGAAAGATCATCTGATCCTCGTTTTAAGAACCACAGCTGCCGCAGAAACCAATTTAAGTCTTTCTGCATGTCTGCCAGAAGTACTATAACCCGTGAGAATAACCATTGGGCGACAAATGGCCATGCGATTTAAGAACTTCTTACTTATCCTTACATGTGCAGCAGGGTCTTACAATAAGACCGAGTTTGACCCTCATAGTAAAAGGTACCATTGCTCGTTACAGTGATACCGCCAATGTTGCATAGCTTCCAAAAGCATTTTGATCTATTGCATTCAGAAAAAAAGTTATTCGTCATGGAATTCAAGCGTGATAGTGTGATTGCTTTATATTTGACTGGAAAATCACAGGTGGCTATCATTAGAGCCCTCCAGCATTTAAATATGAGAATAAATCTTTTGTGTCTCGTACCGTTCCTCGTTACCGTAATACTGACAGTATTTCATCTCATCTAAAAGTGGACGGAAAAAAAACGGTAACAACACCAGAAATCATCCGAAAAGTGAAGCCCAGATTTGATCGAAATCCACAACGTAGTGGTAGAAAAATTGCTCGTGAGCTGAACATATCGCGAGAACGGATGCAACACATTGTGAAAAATCAGTTTGGACTAAAGCCATTGAAATTCCAAAAAGTGCAAGAGCTCACCGACGAATAAAAAAAAGTTAGACTGGAAAAAGCCAAGGAGTTACTTCGCTTATGCAAAAGTGGTCAGTTACCGAATTTGGTTTTCTCTGATGAGAAGCCATTCCAAATTGAGCAGTTTGTGAAAAAACAAAATAATCGGGTTTACTAGCCAAGGAGGTCAGCAGAAATTTACACCTGCGATTGGATACTAGAACTCAAGCGCCGTCGATGGTAATGGTGTGGGCCGCCGTAACAGCCGATGGTCACTCCCCGCTCGTATTCATCAAAATAAATGCCGAATATTATCAAGAAAATGTCTTAAATACAGTATTGAAGCCCTTGACAGACAAATATTTCGGCTGCAGACCATAGACATACCAATAGGACTCAGCACCACTGGACTCAGCACGCGTTAACCAAGAATGGCTTAAAAAGGTGTTTTCTCGCTTCATTTCTATCTCATAATGGCCAACAAAATCTCCGGATCTCAATCCGTTGGACTTTTGCGTCTAGGGCATTTTGGAGAGTAAGGTTCTCACTAAAAAGTACCAAAGTGTTGTCCATCTCAAGGCGGAGCTTCGCCGGGAATGAGCCAAAATACCGCAGAGCCACTTTCGTGCAGCCTGTGATGGCTTTGTCGGCCGTTGGAAGGCCATAATTCGTACCAAAGGTAGCCAATTCGAACAAATCTTAACTGATTCTGACATTTGATGTTATTTCCAACATTTTTTGCTTTTGAACAATAAAATTAAAAAAAAATAAATAAAAAAATATAGCGCTTTACTTTGTTGCATTATATATCAGCCACCCTGTAGAGAGGCTTTTTCTTTCAATTCAATTTTGAATTGAAAACCGTTTTTAGCATTCAACTTCAAAATTGTTAACCTTGTTTTAAAATATGCGAGTTTGAAAGGGTGCCTTTTCTTACATACCTTCATCCTTATGCCAAAACAGTGTAGGGCAGCTTTAATATTAATTAAATTTACCCTAAATTCATAAAGTTGCATGCAACATATTTACAAAAAAAAAAATGAAAACATTAAAGCACATGTGGCTCATTATAACGTTTTATATACTATGGCATGGAAATTTTGTATAAAATGTATAGAAAACACCAACTCACCCACATATTCACTAAAATTTTGTTACATTATTTACATTCAACAGCGTTTACATACTCATAATGCTCTCTTACATACACATACATACACATTTCATTTCTATGTATTCAAATAATTACGTTTTATTAGAACACAAACTGTTTCTAAACAAACCTTAGCCATAATGTGTGGCATAGACGAGTATATGCACATTTGTGAATATATAACGGGTTATCCAATTCGTGATTTCAAAAGTAAACGTAAATAAAACCCAAAATGAAATATTTTTTTTATGATATTTTTCTTTTTTATTGTAAAGTTTGAACATTGACATTATGTGTGCTATACTACATCATTTAAATGACCTCAACGTAAAGTATTGCAAGCATTGATTCTTTTGAGTTAATTTTCGACCACTTTTTGATACATATTGGGCGGTATCTCAGCCATAACTTGACGAATGTTAGTGTTTAAGAGCTCAAAAGTTGATGGTTTATCTGCATAAACACGGTCTTTCGCGTCGCCCCCTTAAAAAATGTCTAATGTTGTCAAATCCCTTGATCTTGGTGGCCAATTGGTATCGCCATGACGAGAAATTACACGACCAGGATATGTCTCTTGCAAAAAAGCCATGTTCTCTCGAGTTATGTGGCATGAAACCACATATTCGCCAAGTCGTATTCTGCAATAGCAGGCAAAAAAAAAAGTCGGTTATCATATAACCATAACGCTCCAAATCGACGGTGACAGCCGTTCCATCATCGTTTTTTAACAAGTAAGTTCCCATCACACCTTCGGATCAAAGAGCCCAATAAACAGTGACTTTTTCTGGATGTAATAGCCTCTCTTAAATTACTTGAGGATTCTCAGAACCCCAAATACGACAATTTTGTTTAATAACATACTCACCGAGTGTGAAATGTTCTTCATCGCTGAAGAAAATTTTGTTCGAAAAATTGCCGTCCACCGTCTGTTGTTCAATCACCCATTCCACGTATCTACGACGTTGTAAATGGTCAGCTGGCTTCAGTTGTTGCATGAGCTGAACTTTATATGGATGTAGGAGTACACCTAAATACGAGATACGCCATAATGTGCGGTTAGACAGTCCTAATTCCTGAGAACGACGAGGAATCGATACATTCGGCTCTTCGGCAACAATTTCACTTACAATAGCGATATTTTCAGCGGAACGAGCGAAACGATAATGCACAGGCCTTTCAATATTTGTAACCACTCCAGTCTCTTCAAATTTCTTCACAATTTTGCCAATTGCTTGCGTAATTTCCACTTAAAGCACGATACGTGGCTAAGGCAGAATCACCATTTTTGTAGTAGGTTTTGATAATTTTTATGCATTGTGGCATAGCTAAGCGATCCATTAGCGTGAATGTTAGACATTCAATTGAAAAGAAAAAAATTGGTTTCACAACTTAGTTTGTTAGATGTCGTATTATCGACATGTGTATATTAGTATATTAGTTTGTAGATTTTTGCGTATATTTTTGGAAATTTCTATGTGTATTAGTGTTACTTTATAATTTATTCGTGAAGTGCATACACACGCATAAATTTAATATGAAGCCACAACAAAATTATTTCATTGTTATGAGGGTAGTAATTGCTTAGAAGCTGGACCTGTAATCATTTGAAAACTGATATGAAGGCAGTATGTAGAAGATAAGGCAACAAAGGAACGAAAGTGCTGGTCCATGTGTAGGAGAGTCATTGTTTCTAAATGTGGCCTCACTTACTACACTGTCTGTTTGGTAGCATAATTAAAATGATTCTAATTTCGACGCCGTGGTCTAGTGGGTAGTGTGTTGGCTTATTAGACAAAAGGCCCGGGTTCGAATTCCAGGTCAGACATCAAAACGAAAAATATTTCTTTGGCGACTTCCTCTCAGCAGATTTCTGGCAAAGACTCTGAGAGTAAAAATTGCCATGAAAAGCTTCTTAAAAATCTGTCGTTCGGAATCGACATTAAACTGTAGGTCCCGCCACTCATATATAAAATTAACGCACACAACATAAGTGGTGTGAGAAGCTATGTCTAAGTCGAAAATGTGTGTTTTGAGTTATGAACTCTTAAAGTTTTCACGCGCCATGTCTATTCTAAGTAGATTTTTCCCTATAACTACGGGAAAGTTAGTTACAGAACGTATAATTTAAAAATGCAAGAACATTAAAATCATTCTATTATGGAATGGAGCCGTCGACTTCTGCCTTTGTAAAGTACGGAAGCTTAATTAGATCGATTCCGCCTTATGCTTCAGTAGTTGGGTGGCCATTGGTGGACAGGAAATGCACTATTAAAATAATTTATAAGGCCCAAGAATGTTTTCTTTAGCAATAAGTTTTGTGGTGCAAATATTACCTACTGGGACATAGGAAACAATAGAAAGCCTACATCCGACCGATAGGGATATATGATTGATATGAAGCATATCATCTTCAATATTCGGGGGATAAATAAACCAAAGCCACAAATCTTATCGCCATAATATTGTTCTTTTTTTTGAAAAACTCAAATGAGTGTAATGGCACACAATTAAGGGATGTGAACACCAAACATTTCACCATGGATGGGACACTTGACGGTCTCTCGCTTGATCTGAAATTATTCGATGGGATACGCAAATTGTCCATAACAACCAATTACATCACTCTCATACCTGATCGAGTTTCTTGATCAAACGCATCCATACCACAGACACCCGTAGGGACTAGTTCCTGCACCAATGGCAGTAAATATGGACATCAAGCAAGACTGAGCCTTACATATACAAGAATTAGAAAACAAAATTCTCCTTTTGCAGTCGGACTATAAAACGGTTACTCAAGTTGTGTTACGCGCGATCTGGTATTGTATGATTCGTGCCAGTAATCATTTGATAAGATTGGCTTATAAGGATTTAAATGTCTTTAAGGATTTTCAAGTGACAATTACTACAATAACATGCAGGAATATGGAATCGCAGACTGTCCTGGAGGGTAAAAGGGGCTTAATAGCTACTTCAGGCATGGAACGGTATTCATTAAGTGGGTTCCTTGTCATAATGGAAGGATTGAAAATCAAGAAGTGATATACTAGCTCACAGACCCTGAGTATTACATGCTATAAGCTTGGATAACCCAATTCCTATTAGTGGATTAAATATCAAGCTGGAAGAGTAGTCGGAGGCCTCATATCGACTATTATGGAGTAATGACACAGTAGGTAGATTTACACAAATGCTTTGGGGCGTTCCTCATATGGAGAGAATCATTAGGTAGATCTTAGAATGGGACACTCTGTCTTACAGAATTATACATACCTGAACCGTATTGGCGTACCACGAATAAATCAATGAAAGGCATGCAGTGAAGACAACGGTACTGTGGCACACAGTTTTCGTTAGATCGAGATCCCAACATTTTGAGGACGATACTATGCGTACTAGACATAACAAGTCTCACAGGAGTGGATAGAAAGAAGTTATGGAAGCTTGTATAAGATAGAGACTTCCTATAAATACTTTCTAGAAGCAAGCCTACGTGATGGCTTAGACTTACGTCAATTGCCATGAGACCGTTGGTTGGTATTTTCTTCTTGCACCAAAGGAGCAACCTAACTGCTTGGAACATTATATCTTAAATAAGTTTGGTTCACTTAGGTTTACAATAAAATTAAGTTAGGCATTACAACTCTAATATGTCTGACATCGTTAGCTCGGCTTTATGAGATGGCTATCCACTTAGAAAGAAAATTTATTTGCTTTTCCTATTGAACCTTTCGATCAACCCTCGCTTAGTCAACATGTAGTTATAATTATACTTTGTTTTTGTTTATTCATTAATTCTGAATGGGCATTATTTGTAATTTTTATTACATTTTCTATTTCTAAATATCCAGTGCAATACACTTGGGTCACCAAAGGAATTGTTGTTTTGTTTTTCGACTAATTGGGAGCAATTTTAAAATTTTATTAAAAATTATTGGAAAACTGAAACTTTCATTTGAATATTGTGCTTTTTTCATTCCAATATAAAAAAGAAAACAATTTGGATTGAATGAATTGAAGGAATATTTGAATTAAATTCAATTTTAAACAAATTTAAAAATGACTTTAAACTAGAAAGTGATTTACTGACTCGTCTACTGGTTATCAAAAAATTTCACTGCAGCATCCATTAGAATCCTGCCTAACTTCCGTCCATTTAAGCACTGACCATTTGCTGAAAATAAAAACCTACACAGTAACAAACACCCTCGACAAACAACAACATAAACGGCATCAACAGCAACTGTTATGTTGAAGAAAAATGAAACGGAAACGTTAACTACCGGAAATTTAATGGCTAATTATAGCAATTTGCCTTAATTGTTATGTTATGGTGTGTTGTCCGGCTGCTACAAATACAAAAACAACAACATTGCGGACTTTAACTAAAACATTTCCACTTCCAATAAATTTACAAAAGCAAAAAATAATCTGACCAGTGAGGGAGATCACGTGCGGCCACATCATCAGCAACAGCTCCACTATTCTCATCATCTAGTAACCATGATATGGATGTTGTCGATCAAATAATGGCCCACCATATTAATCATCGTATAGATTTGTTTGATGCCGACATTTTTTATTTACACAATATCGACAATATTGGCTATTATCATTCGGGCAGTCTGTTGCCACATAATCATGTAGTTGAGTTGGCTAAGTAGATTAGAAAATGAAAGAGTTTTGGAAAGTTTTTGTTTTCAAAATTATTGATTGAATTTAGAAATATTTATGAAACCTGAAGATAAAATGTCGTAGATGTAACCTCTTTCTGCCAGCCTAGTGTCGAGCTTATTGAGTACAGCAAATAATGCCTTTGTTGGAGTTGAACAGAGCCCATAGGAGCTCAAGAATCTTGACTACCTAGCCACTTAGGCTATCCGTCTATAGTGGTCATTGGTTTGTGCACACCATCCAACAAAAACCTACACCAACACTTTATAGTTTCTGTACGTGATAAAGAGTTCAGTGATGTCAGACCTTCTTCAGATCACACTTTACAGAATGCTGTTGTATTTTCCTTTACTGAATTTTCTTTTTATTCTTACGTGTTTACTTTTCAAAAACATTTAAAATATGAATACGTAGACTGCAAATTAAATGAAAATAAATCAATTTTTGTTTTTTAATAAAAGTCTTTATTATTCGCACAATTTTGTGCTCCACTGTTCACAACTTAATGTGAACGACAACAATTGCTTTGTTTGTTATTTTCTGTTTGTACTATTTGCATAAAAAATAACAATTACTAGGCAATTATTGAACAAATCTTTGTAACGGAGATTCTTTGAAGCGTGATTACTCTCTCCAAACACACCGCAACTTCACACAAGACTGACTGAACTTCACTAACTTCAGGCAGCCTGCTTTGCATTGCCTTTTATATGGCAAAGTAAACAGTCGGATGAATGTTCTTGCAGATGAACGTTCATGACTTCTTCTTTTAGAAATCTCTATAAATGTAAACATTAGTTGTTTACATTTATTATTGTAATATTTGTTGTTGTATTTTTGTTTACATTTATTCTTGTAGTATTTGTTGTTGTATTTCTGTTTACTTCTTTACCATTTTTTATGCTGGTGTTTGTTATTATATTAACATACATACATTCATAATTGGCCATTACAAGCCTCAGTCTGAATTATTAACCTAGTTTCTCACACCACTTATGTTGTGTGCGTTAATTTTATTCATAACTGGCGGGACCTACGGTTTAAAGTCGACTCCGAACTGAGAGATTTTTATGAGAAACTTTTCATGGCAATTTGGTATTATTCGCAGAGTTTTTCTTCCGGAAACATGCTGAGAGGAAGTCGCCGAAGGAATACTTTTTGGATTTCGTTTTGATATCTGGCCTGGGGTTTGAATCCTGGCTTTACGTCTAATAAGCCGACACACTACCTACTAGACTACGGCTATCCGACTACGGGTGGAAAAGTTACCCAGATGAAATCCTAAGCAACATCTCTGATGAGATAGGCCACTACCGTTGTTAAAAATTTTCAAAACCGATAATGCATTGGATATCGAATTAAAGTTCTGAAAATTTGTTCTTGCGACTTCCTGTCAGCAGATTTCTGGTTGATACTCTGAAAGCAAATAAAAATTGCCATGAAAAGCTTCTTAAAAAAGTCTGTCATTCGAAGTCGAGTTTAAACTGTGGAACTGTGGTTCCGCCACTCTTTCATAAAATTAATGCACACAACATAAGTGCTGTGAGAAGCTTGGTCGTAGTTCTGACTGAAGGGTTGTAATGGCCAATTGTGTTTGTATGTATGTACTCTTCAAAAAAAAAAAGAAAGGCTTAAAGAAGTGCCAAGAAAAGTTTTTCAATTTCCAGAAAAACTTTGTATCTGTTTATAATTCTCTTACATTTTTTTGTGTTCGTTTAAACTTTTCTGTATGAATTTTAAGTAATTATTTCATATTTATTTCTATGTCTATGTTTGCCCTGCTATATGCTTCTATTCTTTTGTTATCTTATGTTTTTTTCTTTCTTCTCTTTGTTACAGATCTACCTTAATTTTGTAAACCCTTACAGCACGTAACAATGCCCTGGGGTCGTGAAGCTGTTTTACAATGTGTTGTGGATAATTTACAGACCAACAAGGAATGTCTGAGGGTTTCTCCGCTTGTTTTAATTTCAACCACATTCACACTTTAGTTCCATGAAGCTTTTTTATATAAACTTTTTTAAAATCTTAAGGAAAATAATATATTTCAACAATTCTGTTTCTACAACAGCGATAATAATAAAAAAAATTACCTTTTTTATTTCAACTATAAGCAAACACTTTGTACAGGGTGGCTGATATATAATGCAACAAAGTAAAGCGCTATATTTCCTTAATTTTATTGTTCTAAAGCAAAAAATGTTGAAAACAACATCAAATTTTAGAATCAGTTTAGATTTGTTCAAATTGGCCACCTTTGGCCTTCAAACGGCCGATAAAGCCATAACATACATACATAATTGGCCATTACAACCCTTCAGTCAGGATTACGACCTAGCTTCTCACACCACTTATGCTGAGTGCGTTAATTTTATATATGAGTGACGGGACCTACAGTTTTAAAGTCGACTCCGAACGACAGATTTTTGAGAAGCTTTTCATGGCAATTTCATTTACTCTCAGAGTTTTTGCCAGAAATCTGCTGAGAGGAAGTCGCCGAAGAAATATTTTTCGTTTTGATGTCTGACCTGGGATACGAACCCGGGCCTTTTGTCTAATAAGCCAACACACTACACACTAGACCACGGCGACTTCACGAAAGTGGCTCTGTGATATTTTGGCCCATTCCCGACGAAGCGCCGTCTTGAGATGATCGACACTTTGATATTTTTTAGTGAGAAATTTACTCTCCAAAATGCCCCAGTCGCAAAAGTCTAACGGATTGAGATCCGGAGATTTTGGTGGCCATTGTGCGGTAAAAATAAAGCGAAGAATCTCCTTTTTAAGACATTCTTGGTTCACACATGCTGAAATGGTGCTGAGTCCTGTTGGAATGTCCATGGTCTGCGACCGAAATGGTTGTCTACCCAGGGCTTCAATACTTTCTTTAAGGCATTTTCTTGATAATATTCGGCGTTTATTTTGACCCCACGGTCGATGAATATGAGCGGGGAGCGACTATTGGCTGTTACGGCGACCCACACCATTACCATCGGCGGCGCTTGAGTTCTGGTGTAAATTTTCAGCTGACCTCTTAGGCAAGGTCAGACATCGAAACGAAAAATATTTCTTCGGCGACTTCTTCTCAGCAGATTTCTGGCAAAGACTCTGAGAGTAAAAATTGCCATGAAAAGCTTCTCAAAAATCTGTCGTTCGGAGTCGACTTTAAAACTGTAGGTCCCGTCACTCATATATAAAATTAACGCACTCAGCATAAGTGGTGTGAGAAGCTAATCCTGACTGAAGGGTTGTAATGGCCAATTATATATGTCTTAGGCAAGTAAACCCGATCACTTTGTTTGTTCACAAACTGCTCAATTTGGAATGGCTTCTCATCGGAGAAAACCAAATTCGGTAACTGGCCATTTTCGTGCAAGCGTAGTAACTTTTTGGCTCTTTCCAGTCTAACTTTTTTGTCGATCAGTGGGCTCTTGCACTTTTTGGAACTTCAATGGCTTTAGTCTAAACACATTTTTCAATATGTGCTGCATCCGTTCTCGAGATAAGTTTAGCTCACGAGCAATTTTTCCATCACTGCGACGTACATTTCGTTCAAATCTGACCTTCACTTTTCGGATCATTTCTGGTGTTGTTACCGTTTTTTTTTTTTTCGCCTACTTTTTGGATGCGATGCAACACTGCCAGTATCAGGGTAACGAGCATAGGACGAGGAACAAAAGATTTGTTCACATTTAAATGCTGGAGGGCTCTAACGATAGCCACCTCTGGTTCTCCAGCTAAAAATAAAGCAATCACTCTATCACGCTTGAATTCCATCACGAATAATAGATCAAAATGCTGAATGCAATAGATCAAAATGCTTTTGTGAGCTTGTAAATAATAAAATGAACTCTGTCACTGGAATAAATCTGTCAGCTGTCAGACGAGTGGTTTACAAATGATAACAACCTGAAGTTGGTTGCAATACATATCAGCCCCCCTGTACTTTATTTGAACCAAAGAAAAAGGCAATAACAGACCATTTTATTTGTTGGTTTAAATGTTGTTTATAAAATAAAATAAGAAAGATATTGTAGAGGTAAACAGAGATAGCGAGTGAGAGTTCAAAACAGTGTTGTAAAGTTTCTTTTTTGTTTCCGTAAATTTTATGTCATTTAACACGCACCTGTAAATTCCTGTAAATATTTCCGTTTCCATTTTCATTTTCTTTGTTTTCAATTTGTTGTTTATTTTTGTTGTTGTTGTTGTGTAACTTACAAAGTTTTTATTTCTGCCTCTTTAAGCAGATAATGGTTTTTGTGTGAATTTTTATTTGTTTCTCTTAATATTTCTTACACCTTTGGCAGAAGTTCTTATCCACTGAAATAGAAGTATGTGTTCAACTAAACCATGAACACACAAAAAGAAATGAATAGACCGGAAACATTAAACACTTGAAATTTAAGTTGAAAGTGTGGATAAAACTCTACACAGATAATGTGTACAACAAATAAATACCCGCCTTGCAAGAATACCCAAGAAAAAGAACGGTCTTAAAGGCTAGCCTACTAGACTTAGGCATTTTTTTTATTGCCTAATACAAAAGTTTTTTATATTTTAATAGGGCATTGATTTTATTTTTCTCCATTGAACATTTTGACATCTCGATGGTATCCCACCCATTGGTTTGTGTTCTACTTGACCAGCGTTAGTTTGAATCGCAACCATAATTATGTTCCAATTCAAATTCACTGGGAAGGCAAGCAATATATCGGTTGATACGTTTATTTTGGTTATAAAAATGAAAATTCAATAAAATTCAGTGCAGTTCAGTTTAGTTGCGATGAGGAGAAGGAAGATTTTAAAAACCACCCACACACTTGAAGCTAAATAACGCTCTGGCAGTAAAATAAATAGAGACTGAAGAGCTTAGGGTTCAGATATGAAAATTTTTTATAGGCTGCCTGACCACTACAGTCTTTGGCAGAGAGAGATCACGGTTAGCTTGAAAGCATGGCAGCTTTTTCCCTTAAAATCTCTTGGTTCACTCCATTCTTGTCAATGAATACCGACTACTTACTTATTAAATTCTTTATTACTGTCCTATAGTCAGGTTGCCCGTGTGGTAGCGGGAGGAGAATACTACCACATTGATCACCATACTTGCCGTAAAAGGCAACTAAGGATGCCGCTACCAGCCATTAACTGTTTGGGGTTCAAGTGGCAGCAGTCTAGTCTTGCTTGGTTGCTAAGCCTGACCAGAGGTCTTAATCTGGAACCACGGGCTTCAGGAGCTCCAGAGACTTGTCTCTGCCTGGCAATTGTGAGGTCTTTTCGGGGAGCACGTGTTGGCTGCGGTTTAGACCCAAATTGCGGTGAGTGTCCGAGTACGGTGTGGTGTTACACTCTTAAAGGAGTTTAGATAGTCTCCTCTAAACATGAGTGAAGTCATGTCCAAATAGCGTGACTTTGAATTTGTATCCACATATGGTGATGTGATGCGTGAATACGGTGCACGATTGCATTCACCCACATGTTGGTGACATGATACATGACAGACATGTATTACCCACATGTGATGATGTTGTACGTGGGGCGGCACGTTGATGCATCATTGTGTGAGAGGGCGTTGGTGAACGCATCGTATTCACCATGTATCTTCTGACATACGCGAGATATGCTTCGACAGCGGTGCTCAAGCAAATCAGAACTCATGTCCTACAGTCAGGTATTTCTGTGCGGTCCCGAACTATTTGGAATTCAAGTAGTAGTAATCGATTTGTTTTCGAGGTCTGCCAGGAGACTTAATTCTGGTACCACGGGAGTCAGGAGCCTCTGGAGCCTCGATTCAAGCCTGGTTGTTGGTGTGGCCCCTTTTGGGAGCATAGTGGTGGCTGTGATTTATACACAAATCGTGGAAAAAGTCTAGTTAGGCCCGGTGTAGAGTTGCATTCTCAACGGGGTGACGTGAGCCAAAGGTCAGAGGGACTTTTAGATAGGCTCCTCTCCTAGCCAAGGGGGAAGTCATGTCCAAATACATGACTTCGAATTGGTACTAAAGGATAGTAGGCTGTTACATCTCTAGGCGTTGGTAGATGCATTGTATTCCACCCTTTCACCCTGTGTAAAGAGGACAATGGGATTAGGTCCACGCGGACAGGTACCCATGTAAAACCCATTGTCATTGTCCTCTAGTCAGGATTACAACCAAAGTCTCCACACCATTCAAGTTGTGTGTGCTCATTTTATGGGGGAGTGAGGGGACATACAATGTAAAGTCGCCTTCGAAACTTTTCAGAGCAATTTTTTACCCTCAAAGTTTTTGCCGGAAGAATGCTAAGAGAAAGTAGCCGTAGAAATATTTTTCGTATTTCATTTTGTTAGAGATATTTGATCTGGGGGTTGAACCGTAGGCTCACGTCTAATAAGCCAACACACTATCTACGGCGACTTCAAATGCCGACTACTTACTTACTTAAATGGTCATGAGAGCGTTTTTTTTTTCAGGATCATAACCTATTTTTAATACTACTGATATTGTGTGAGTTAATTTTATACATGAGTGGGGCCCGACCTTTAGTTTAAACTCGAATCCGAATGATAGATATTTGAGAAGCTTTTCATGGCAATTTTTATTTCAGTTTTGCCAGAAATTTGGAGAGAAGTTTTTCTCGAAAGAAATATTTTTTGCTTGGAGATGTCTGACTTAAAAGACTGTTGACAGAAAGTTGACGAAGTTGCATATTTCGTTTTGTTTGAAATGTCTAAACAGGATTTTAAGGTGCGTTTACTAGGCTAGGCAAGATACATAACCTGTTGAAAAAAAGACTGATGATCTCAGCACTATGTCTAGGGTTTTATGATTTTTAGCATTCAGCTTCTATATAACTACACCATTAGTTCGTTGTTCGTCAAATTTCCTATTTTTCTATTACGAACAGCAAATTATTGCATACTTTAAGTAAGTTTTAACGCTAAAAAATTTAAAAGTATACTTTTAGGATGGCAAATGAATAATTTTTCTTTCTAATTTGAATTTAATTCTTCTTTAGAGAGAGATTAATTGCTTTGTATTGTTGCATTTTTTTATGTCATTAAGTATTTATGCCAGCATTTTCGTAAAATTTTTTTTTGGTATTTTTTCTCTTTACTATCTCCCTTATATTCATCTAATGATTACAATGTTTTAAATAAAAATTGGAAAAACCACAAATTGCAATCTATTTGTTATTGTTGTTCGTTATTGCCCCCTTTACACTTTCATTACATTTATTTTCTATTGTTTTCTCTTCTCTTTTTTTTTTTTTCTTTCGAATAGTTCCACCCATGATTTGGATACAAAATCAATTAGTTGCTGCAGCAATTGGACAAAACATGACCACTTGAATGAGAATCTAAAGCATTTTCAAAATCGATAAAATGAATGGATGAAAAACAACACAATTATTGTGCAGCCAAGGGAAGAGTACATATTGGAAGCAGTCCAGTCTAGTTCAACAAATAAGTCCCAGAGAAGAGTACCAAAATTGTAATGCTACAGCTTAGAGAAAATGAAATTCGTAATGCATATCCCTTGAAATTAATTTAATAATTGTATGAAGCAAATGAAAATGAAATGGAAATAAAAGAAAAATTTGGAAATCCTTTGCTACTTAATATTCTGTAACCATAAAACAGCAAAAACTATTGAAATTTTAATTTGAAACTTTTGTGTTGTCTCTTCCCCAAAATCAAATATTAACAATAAGTGAAATGAATAAAAATCTCAAATATTTGTTCCCTCTAATCCTGATGAGTACACATACACATGAGTGAAATGAATAAAAACCCCACGTATTTTTATATACAAGTAGCCATACCTGGCCTTTGTTCTTCAGAAGAGCACATATCATACTTAGGCCTAGAAAGGCAAGGGACTCAAATATGTGTAGAAATTATTGGTTTACCTCATCAAGAGATTTCCTCAATTTATTTTACAGAAGCGTTAAAATTTATGAAAGAAACAGATTTCCACTGTTTCATTAGCTTCACAACCTGCCGTGCATTCATCCTTTCCTATCTCTCCTCTATGCCTCAGGCTTACATGTAAGCTGTAATATCCCCCGAGTACGTCCGTATGAGTAATCAAGTCTGCCTTATTTAGTTCGTGAAATTTATACCCACTGTGACCATTAATTATTTTTTCTCCCATATGTTCTGTGATTGAGTTTTGTTACTACATCATAATACTTTCTCCGGATATTTACAACAACTGCCAGTGGCATACCAATATTGTGTCCACAATTCACCCCCAGTTATAGTAAATTCTTAAGCCCACAACACTGATAGAAATCGTTACCTGAAGGCTTATCCCAAGTAATAATTTGTTAATGTGTGAGTACAATCATTGACGATATTGTAGGTCATGTGCTCGGGAACAAACAACTCAATTGGCATACGCAATATACATATGCAAACATACCCTACCACATGGTTAGTTTCCTATTTGTTCACAGTCCCATGCCCATTTATGTGGCAATAGACCAGGAGTAGACAACACAGCAACTAAAATCATTTTTCTTGTGGAAACAAAGAAACAATAATTCTTTGTTTATTTTCTTGTACGACCAATTTTTTTTTTTTTTGGAGTTCAAAAACCGGTTACATTTTTAGATTTCTGTTGCACTTTTGTTGATTTACACACGCAAACAAATTCTCAAAGATATCAAATTCATTAAGCCATGGATGGTATCCGTAAAGACTGAAAGACATGTTCAATCAGAACACAAAATGATACGTATTTACGAGTTTTAATGGTAGTTACGGACACATAAACATACATACAGGGTGGCTGATATATAATGCAACAAAGTAAAGCGCTATATTTTTTTAATTTTTTTTTTAATTTTATTGTGCAAAAGCAAAAAATGTTGGAAATAACATCAAATTTTAGCATCAGTTTAGATTTGTTCGAATTGGCCACCTTTGGTATAAATTATGGCCTTCAAACGGCCGACAAAGCCATCACAGGCTGTAGCTCTGCATTATTTTGGCCCATTCCCGTCGAAGCGCCGTCTTGAGCTGATCGACACTTCGGTATTTTTTAGTGAGAATCTTACTCTTCAAAATGCTCCAGGCGTAAAAGTCCAATGGATTGCGATCCGGAGATTTTGGTGGCCATTGTGCGGTAGAAATGAAGCAAGGAATCTCATTTTTAAGCCATTTTTGATTGACGCGTGCTAAATGCGGTTGTGGTGAGTCCTGTTGGAATGTCCATGGTCGTGTGAGGAAATGTTTGTCTACCCAGGGCTTCAATACTGTCTTTAAGACATTTTCCCGATAATATTCGGTATTTATTTTGACCCCACAGTCGATGAATACAACCGAGCGACCATCGGCCGTTACGGCGGCTTACACCATTACCATCGGCGGCGCTTGAGTTCTGGTGGCCGATAGCAGGTATAAATTTTCAGCTGACCTCTTAGACAAGTAAAACCGATCATTTTGTTTGTTCACAAACTACTCAATTTGGAATGGCTTCTCATCGGAATAAACCAAATTCGGTAACTGGCCACTTTCGTGCAAGCGAAGTAACTCTTTGGCTCTTTCCATGCAAAATTTTTTTTTTTGGTCCATGGGAACTTCAATAACTTTAGACCAAGCTTATTTTTCAATATGTGTTGCATCCGTTCTCGCGATATATTCAGTTCACGAGCAATTTTTATACATTTCTAGTGTTGTTATCGTGCGACACTGCCAGAATCATGGTAACGCGCAATGTTGTACGAGAAACAAAAGATTTATACACATTTAAATGGTGGAGGACTCTATCTATAGCCACCTGTGGTTTTCATGCCAAATATAACCCAATCACACTATCACGCTTGAATTCCATCACGAATAACTATTTTTACTGAATGCAATAGATCAAAATGCTTTTGTATGCTTGTAAATAATAAAATGAACTGTCACTGGAATAAATCTGTCAGCTGTCAGACGAGCGGTTTGCAAATGATAACAACGCGAAGTTGGTTGCAATACATATCAGCCACCCTGTACACTTAAGGTCCAAGCTCTACTGATGCCATGTGTTGGGGGAGACATGAAATATAGTATATGGGCGTTTAATTTAAACTCAAATAACTACCTGGATGAAGAGGATGAAACTAACAATACAGATTCAATATCTCATGCCTCTATGCATGCACCTAAACTATAAAGTCGCCTTATTGTGTTCCCACCACCGGGGAATACCCTATCATGCTTTACCTTCCTTCAGTCCTCTTCCCTAAGTAATTACAATCCTTCAGTCAGAATTACGTCCTAGATTCTCACACCACTCATGTTATGTGTGTTAATTTTATACATGGGGGGCGTAATAGTTTAAAGTTGATTTCGAACGATAGATTTTTTTGAGAAACTTTACATGACAATTATGTTTATCTCTCGGAGTTTTCGTCAGAAATCTGCTGAAAGGAAGTTGCCAAAGATGTCTGACATATGATTTGAACCATGGTCGCACCTATAATAGGCTAATACAGTACTAGACTACGGCGACTTTAAGAATCTTAACTATTTAGTATTTGTTGTTGTTCTAACTCAAAAAGGTTTTTTTCTGCCCATTTCTCTCCACATACAAATAGCAACTATACAGGCAACTGGTTTTCCTACTTTTATTTCCGTTTACAGAACGCCATTTTTCATTTGAATTTGTTTTGTAAATGCTGCACGGTATACTACCTTGAGGCATTGGGAGACAACAAAAGCCTGTTAAACTGACAATTGGATTAAATTAAATGTGGTGCCAATAGCAATGATAATAATAACAACAAACACCTGCAGACAAACAAAGGAACGAAATGAAAAGGCCGCTTAACAGAATGTTTATGGGTTTATTTAAATAAGAATGAGCTCAGATGTCCTTTTTTTGAGGGGGGTAGCCAAGGTAGAATATTTTTTAAATTTTTTTATCTTTAAATCATAAAATCGTTTTGAAACACAGATTCCTACAGATTTAAAAGAAAATATTTTAAATTCTTTAAAATTAAAAAAATTCATTATCTTCTCCACCGTAAAACCTTCTTTGTTAGAGACTGTTCTTCCTTTATTTTTTATGTTTTTTTGTTAACTTAAATTGTCGCAACATCCCGAAAAATATTTATTTTTTTAAGTTTATTTGTCAGAATAATTTTACAGCTTAACAAACTGTAATGCTAAGCTCTTTTATTGTATTTATGTGAGCCAGCAGACACATATATGCGTTTAAGTACGTTGTCCAACTCGTAGTTTTTTAATCAGAGTTGGTATGTGGCGGGAAATAATTTCTGCAATTCGCTTTACTGAACACATTAATTTGTTCTGTTAAGATTATTAAAAATAGGATTCATCTCTTAGCACAATCTTTAAGTCAGAATTACTACCTAGCTTCTTACACAAGAAGCGTATTGTGTGAACGACTGAAGCCACTCGTCAAAATACTGATTGGACCTTATCACTGCGGCTTCAGACCTTCATACCACCATTGACCAGATCTTCACACTATTCTAAATCCTGAAAAATAGCCACGAAAAACAAGTCGACACATACCATCTTTTTGTCGACTATAAGGCCACTTTCGATAGCCCCATAAGGGATCGTGTTTTTGCCGCAATGGGTGAACTCAGTACACCTGCGAAGCTGATAAGACTATGCAGAATGACGTTGAACAATTACTACAGCTATGTCAAGATAGGAATGGACCTTTCCGAACCTTTAGATACTGTCCAAGGTTTCAGACAAGGCGATCCCTTATCATGCGACCTCTTTAACTTCGTCATGATTAGTGTTTTGCAAAGGGCGGGAGTGTATCGCAATGGCAATATTTTTCAAAAAAGTGTCCAATTGCTTGCGTACGCTGACGACATCGACATAATAGGGCGTAACAAACGAGATGTCACTGCTGCCTTTAGTGCTATTGAATGATGCCAGACAGATGGATCTGGCAGTAAATGAAGGCAAAACGAAGTATATGTTATCAACAAGTAGAGACGTGCGACGTACTGATTCTTAGATTACAGCCGATAGTCATACTTTTGATACAGTCAAGGAATTCATTTATCTTGACTGCGCCGTTACCACCGAATATGATGTCAGTCTGTAAATCAAGCGCAGGATTAATCTGCTATGGATTACTGCTATGATCTCAATAGGCAATTGAGTAGCAGATATCTCTCTCGTAAGACAAAACCAATACTCTACAAGGCGCTTATCCTATCCGTGCTTCTTTATGGCACATAAGTATGGACCCTATTAAGAACTGATGCAGAAGTCGTGAGAGTATTCGAGAGAAAAGTCCTACGTAAGATCTTCGGTCCAATGCGAGTTGGCGATGATTTCCGTACTCGATTCAATAGTGAGCTGTATTAGCTCCTCAACAGCATAGACGTTGGACAGCGTGTTAATATGCAGCGGCTTCGCTGGCTTGGCCAAGTTGTTCGAATCGGGGACGATGGTCCGGCAAGACAGGTATTTGATGCGGGGATCTGCGGAAGTCGGCGAAGCGGACGACCTTGTATCCGTTGGAAGGACCAAATCGAGGAAGCCCTGTCATCGATTGGTGTGATCAACTGGCGCAGGCGCACAAGAAGCAAAGGCGCCTGGAAGGATGTGTTGCGACAGGCCGAAATCCGTTAACCGGGTTGTTATATTGAATTAAGTAAGTAAGTAAGTTCGCACACAACCCATGTTGAGTGTGTGTGTTCACTTTACCGAATACCAGCAGATTTGAGAAACTTTTAAAAGAATATTGTGGACAGAGAGGCGACAAAAGAAATATTTTTTACGCTTTGAACGTAATACATGACTTTCTTGCAGGGTACGTGCTTATGGTCGATTAGAACACAATATGCCTGAAGTCGACGTAGTCTAGTAGGTAGTGTGTTGGCTTATTAGACGTAAAGCCAGGTTTCGAGCCCCACGCCAGACATCAAAGCAAAATACAAAAAAAGTATTTCTTCGGCGATTTCCTTTCAGCAGACATCTGGCAAAAACTCTGAGAGTAAATAAACCTGCCATGAAAAGTTTCTCAAAAAAATCTGTCATTCGGAGTCGACTTTAAACTGTAGGTCCCGGCATTTATGGCACACACATTTATGGCTAAACAATATATGTGGTGTGAGAAACAAGGTCAATAATCCAGACTGAAGGGTTGTAATGACCAATTATGTATGTATGCCTTACACCAATAATTCGTTCTTTAGCCACACTATTCGAACGTAGAATTTTTTTTCTATCACTAACAGCATAGATGGATGCTGACGACTATAAATACTATTTCCTCATCTGTCACTACCTCAACCGATTTTCCTAGATCCAACACAATGTACTGCACGAGTAGCTGCTAACTAATAACTGTGATTGCTAAACAAAGAAAGCTTCTGTGGCCACAGTGTTCATTGTCCCTCAAGATATTTCTTTTTTGTTTCTTTCTTAGAGGAAATATTAACAGGGATTTATTGCAGTCTTAAATCTTTAATCAGTAAGGTTTAAACCTGATAATTCCCTTAGTCCTGCTTCTTTATATGAGCTAATGTAGTGAATAATCATCTTGTCGAGCATTCCACGAGTGAAGCTTTGGCTAAACAAATACTGGGAAAATGTTACCAGCTACTGTAAGCATTTTTCTTGACCTTTAATGCGAATTAAATTTAAACTAAATAAACTCCTTTTTAAAAATGTTTGTAAAAATTACGAATTCAAGGAAAAAACATTTGCAAAAGCCAACAGAGTAAAAAGCAGTCGTAAATTAATAAAAGGTGTTGCAAACAACACTTTGCCTCCTTTTAAGGCAACTTATTGCCCTTAATAATGGCAGGGTTTTACACCAAATAAAAATGAATAAAACGCCGTAATTGCTGGGTTTAAACACGCGATTATTTCCGGCAAAAAGTTGTTTTGTTGCTAAAAAAAACAGGAAACGAAAACAAAAAAGAAGAAGGAAACAAAAAACCAAAACTCTGCCTAGGGGTTTAAAATGAGAAAATCAGGGTAACTGCATGAGCGTTAAAATTTTAAAATGAAGTGCAAATAATTTGCTGATTAATATCTGAATTTTGCGAGACTTTACCAGATTCTACAATAAAAAATTTATTACACGTCTTTACAACCCTTTAATAGGGATTACGGCCTTATTTGTAACTCCGCCATGAATGGCGGGACCTACAAATTAAAGTCGACTACAAACTTTTCATGGCAATTTTATTTATATTCCGAGTTTTTTTTCAGAAAACTGATGAAAGGAAGTCATCGTAGAAATTTTTATTAATTTTTAATTTTAGCTGGGATTTAAACCATAATCTCAAGAGGAAGTAGCGCAAGAATTTTTTTTTTTCAATTTTCCGTTTGGTTCCGGCCTCTCATTTAATAAGCCATCGTTCTACCTACTGGAGTATACGGTAGGCAGTAGGAATGCCAATCGGGAAATCCCGAATCGCGAATGCCGGGATTTTTAAGAACTTATCCCGTCATTTTTAGGGATTTTCGGAATTGTGAATTCATATATCACTTGACATCGACAATAGCATCTCAGATGAGGAAAACCCTCCTTCCAGTGATAAAAAATTATTTGATGGCATTGAAGAATTCAAAATCTCTATAAAACGAATTAATAGGGTAACTGATTTAGATACTTAACTGTCCAAGGAAATAGATTTATTTACATCAGGAGGAGGTAGAGGTGAATATTTACAAGCTGCATACAGCTATCTTGGAACTATTTTACAAGCAAATGTTGATTGCAAGAAGTGTTTTTCAACGCCGGGGTATGTTGACAACAAATCCCGGGATTTTTAAAAATCGATCATGTTTGGCATCCCTAGTAGGCACACGTATGATTACTGTACGAACCATTACAATGCCCATACCCCAAAGGATACGTAATAACATCCAATTTTAACATTTTCTCAATTTCATTAAAATTTTAATTTTACATTGTATGCCACAATTACCGACTATAGTTCCACTTCAGTACATAGTATTAGATTTCAAAATTTGAAACTGCATAGCTTTACACGCGATCTAATAATATAATCACCAAAAAAAACCTTGTAAGACCCTTTGGATTTATTTTAAAGAAAGTATTCGTTTTCTTCCATTGCCCTCTATAATTGGCTATTAAATACCATCGAATTAAAAGTTATTTAGAAAAGAAAATCAAGTATAAAGAGTAAGATACTAAGAAATCTGAATAATTTAAGGAAATAATGGAATTACAAGAAAAAAAAGAAAAATATGCAACCAAAAAGTCAAAGCTAAACGATTTAATTATAGCGTTACGATAGCAGCACAAAGGAGGATATGGCAACAGTAATTTCCATATAAATAATGAAATAAAGGACAGCAATTTACAGGGTGGCTGATATGTATTGCAACCAACTTTAGGTTCATTTGTAGACCGCTAGTCTCACAGCTAACAGATTTATTCCAGTGACAGTTCTTTTTATTATTTACAAGATTACAGAAAAAAAAGATATTCGTGATGGAATACAAGCGTGATAGTGTGATTGCTTTATATTTGGCTGGAAAACCACAGATAGCTATCGTTAGAACCCTCCAGTATTTAAATGTGAATAAATCTTTTTCCTCTCGTACCACTGCTTGTTATCGTGATACTGGCAGTGTTGCATTGCGTCCAAAAAGCGGACGAAAAAAACGGTAACAACACCAGAAAGGATCCAAAAAGTGAAGGTCAGATTTGAACGAAATGTACATCGCAGTGATGGAAAAATTGCTCGTGAGTTAAACATATCTCGAGAACGGATGCAACACATATTGAAAAATGAGCTTGGACTAAAGCCATTAAAATTTCAAAAAGTGCAAGAGCTCACCGATGGTCAAAAAAAAGTTAGACTGGAAAAAGCCAAGGAGTTACTTCACTTGCACGAAAGTGGCCAGTTACCGAATTTGGTTTTCGATGAGAAGCCATTCCAAATTGAGCAGTTTTTGAACAAACAAAATGATCAGGTTTACTTGCCAAAGAGGTCAGCTGGAAATTTACACCTGCGATTGGCCACCAGAACTCATGCACCGACGATGGTAATGGTATGGGCCGCCATAACGGCCGATGGTAGCTCCCCGCTTGTTTTCATCGACCGTGAGATCAAAATAAATGTCGAATGTTATCGGGAAAATGTCTTAAAGACAGTATTGAAGCCCTAGACAGACAAACATTTCGGTCGCAGGCCATGGACATACTAACAGGACACAGCACCACCGCTCGCGTCAACCAAGAATGTCTTAAAAAGAAGCTTCCTCGCTTCATTTCTACCGCACAATGGCCTCCAAAATCTGCGGATCTCAATCCTTTAGAGCTTTGCACCAGGGGCATTTGAGGGAGTAAGGTTCTTACTAAAAAATCCCAAAGTGTCGATAATCTCAAGACGGCGCTTCGCCGGGAATGGGCCAGAATACCACAAAGCCACTTTCGTGCAGCCTGTGATGGCTTTGTCGGCCGTTTGAAGGCCATAATTCGTACCAAAGGTGGCCAATTCGAACAAATCTTAACTGATTTTAAAATTTGATGTTACATCCAACATTTTTTTCTTTTGAACAACAAAATTAAAAAAAAAATTAAAAAAATATAGCGCTTTACTTTGTTGCATTATATATCAGCCACCCTGTAGCAATAAATTTAGTTCAGTGTAAAGAGAAGCACAACAAACTAATCAGAAACTTTGAAATATTGAAAATAGGCCTGTGGTGGTTCCAATCAGCTCAGATTTAGAACATTATTCGAAAAGCAAATAAGAGAAATATGCCCATTTGTGGTATGTGAGAGCTCGAGAGAGAGACACGGAAGCTGTAGGGGTCATGTGTACGAAGTTATATTAAACATAATATTGTTACGTTTTTAAAAACGTTAAAAATATGAGTTCGTAGATTTCAAATAAAATAAAAATAAATTCGTGTTTAGTTTTGATGAATTCTCTATTATCTGCACAGCTTTTGTGCCACTGTTCCAGCTTATTCTACGTATACAACGATAAATTTCGCAATATGTGTTTCTTCGTGATAATTCTCTGGATTTTTAGTGTGATGAATGCCCTTGAAGGATGATGACGTCCTTCGGAAATATTCTAAAAATGTAAACAACCTATTCTTATTTTTGTTGTTTCTTGTTTACATTCGAGCAGGTAGATTAGTTGTTGTTGGTTTATTTGTCTATCCCATTTTATACTGCACATTGTTGTTTCTTGTTTACTTCTTAGTTCCCTTTGTTTTGTTGTTGGTTATTTACGTCTTTTTATCCTTTATTCTTGTTGGTATATTTTTCTACTCATTCATTGATCACGTGAACAGTGCGCTGTTTTGTTTTTGCGGCTTTTGTTTATCATTTTATGCATGATCATTGTATTGTTTTTGGAGCTTTTGTTTATTATTTTAACAACACCATTTCCACTTTCGTAACAATATGGCATTAATACGTCTTTTAAACGAATAAATAATTTTGATGTTTTCACACTCATTTTGGTTTGCTTAAATTTAAAAATCCGGATTACGTTTTCCTCTTTGTCGCTCTGTTGTTTGTGGTCGCCTTTTTTTTAAATGCTTTTACTGAAATCGAGCCATTAAAATTATTTTATTTCGGTTTTCCTATTGACTTTGCGTCATTATAAATTTTCCGCCTTAAACATGAGTTATAAAACTGCAATTATAAAAAACACCCTCAATTGTACCCGAATAATTTATTTCCTTTAGAGAAACGTATATAAATTTTCGCACAATAGTGTTGTTTAAGGAAAAAAATAAATTTTGTGTAAATCATGTTGCAAAAAGAACAGCCTATAAAGTTGGTTTTACATATAGTAATAATGGGTGATTTTTTAAGAGCTGTAGGAAAATTTCTCAAATAAAAAAAGAAAAAAACACATAAAATTCAGAAAAATGCATGAAATCTTTATTTGAATCGATAGTACGCTCCACATAATTTAATGTTTGAAGACTCTGCTCAAATAGTCCATCTACTTAGTCGAATTTTGGCATACTCTTTCCAACACTTCGACCGGTATCTCACGAATAAATGCTTCAATGTTGTCTTCCAACGCATCAAGTGAAGCAGGCTTGTCAGCATAGACATGAGCTTTAACATAGCCGCACAAAAAATAGCATAAACACGTTAAATCGCATAATCTAGACGGTCAATTGACCGGTCCTGAACGTGAAATAAAATGTTCACCGAACTCGTTTCTCAATAAATGGCACCGTCTTGTTGAAACCACATGTCATGGAAGTCAAGTTCTTGCATATTGGGCAAAAAAACTTGGATATCATGTCACGGTAGCTCTCACCATTTACAGTTACGTTACGATTCGCAACATCTTTGAAGAAGTACGGCCCAATGATGTCACCAGCCCATAAACCGCAACAAACTGTGACTTTTTCTGAATCCATTGGTAGCTTTTACAGTGTTTCTGGCTAATCTTCACTCTAAAATCGACAATTCTGCTTATTTACGTATGATCTTCGTCGCTAAACACAATTTTTCGATAAAGAAGTGGATCTTTGGTCAACTTTCCAAAAGCCCATTCACCAAAAATTCTGCATTTCGGCAAGTCGTTCGGCTTCAATTCTTCCACAAACTGTATTTTGAAAGTCTTTAGACTTAAATCCTTTCGCAAAATTTTCCGCGTTGTTGAGTAACAGAGGCCCAATTGCTGCGGACCATCTTTAATTGATGGTCATCATTAACACTGGCCGGTACAGTTGCGATATTTTCTTCAGTTCGCACTTTACATAGACGTTTTGGTGGTTTAATGTCCAACAATGTAAATTTGGTACGAAATTTAGACACAATAGCCTGAATAGCTGCTTCAGTGGGTCAATTAAACTGATCATAAAATGGAAGAAGTGCGCGCGATGAACTTTCTTAACAGAGCACGCATTTTGATAATAAAATTCAATTCAATTTGCAAGCATTATTCGTTTGTAAGACAATTCATGGTTAAGTTATAGACCAAACTGAACATGTTTGACAGTGAAACAAAACACGAAACATAAGTGAGCTGTTTAAACCAGTGTTGCCAATAAGATAATAGCTAAAAAATCACCCGTTATATACATCAAGAAGGTAATTTTTTATGCTCACATACTCTGTATATTCACAGTCTAAATTTCATGTGTGTAAGAGTATTGGCTTCTTATGGCTTGGTTCTGTTTGTAGTTATACGCAACACATATTACTCCACTCTCTCTTTCTCACCCTATCTCTCTGTTTTCATGTAATTGTATTTAAAAATCCAGGTTTTCCAAAATTTAAAGCCAAGACGTTATTCTCTTTAAGTTTTCAATAATGATTGTGTGTGTGCGAATACCTCTATGTATTATATGAAAAAAGAGAGTATCACACAATAAGTAATACTTCGGCTTTGCGCTTTTAACTGTATTTGTGTTTGAAGTCGTTCGTGTTGCGGTTGGAGTATTTGTAGTCTTCGTTCTTCGTGTGTGTATTGCCTATTGTTGCTTGTTCTTGTTTGTTTGTTCGTTTATTTGTTATTGTCATTTTAAGTCCCAGTTTAAGTAATTTTTTTATAGAGTGTGTGTAAATATATTGACTGTTTATAGCTTCATAAGTATGAAGGAAAATAGCAGCATATAATGCCAGAGTATATTTAAGGAAAGTGGCTACAGCACCATTTGCTTGTGTCTGTTTGCATCTTTATAAGTTGAAGTTATTACAGCAGCAAGTGCTTATTTGAGTACGTCAATATTCTTGAAAATGTGTGTGCCTTTATTTGTCCTCACTTTTATTATAAGAATGACTGTTTTTTATGTGTCAAAAGCAGTGTGTAAAATTTTTATGGTTCATAACGCATAACTTGATGAACATATTTTCTTCTTCTTCTTTAATTTACATTTGATGTTATTTTCATGTCTCGGCTAATGTATAAGCATTTGAGTGCATTCATGTCTGATAATTGGCATGCAGGAGGTGTTCTTTGCTCTATTTTGTTGATTTTATTTGCGGTAAATAGCAAAAATTACGATGAATGAATGATGACATTGGGAGTAGAGTGCTATATTATAGTAAATAAAACACCAAATAATTTAATTTAATAATTATTATTAAATAATATGAGGTTTTTATTGGAGTTTTCAACGTTGATACAAAAATTTTACTTTTATTTATGCAAACACTTAAATTTTGAAATTATTTTCAACAAAATTCTGTAATATTTAAACAATTTCGTTCATTCTTTAATATTGAACAGTAAAACTTAACTGCCTGTTCAAACAGAATTAATTCTCTAGTTTTGATAAGCGGGTTCTTGTCTAAGCTACTTTTTGAATGCCACAAAATATATTACAAAACCCTGAAATAATTTAACGTTGTTTTTAATAATATTTAAGCATGTTTAACTTCCAATACGCTTTGCTTATTAGTTTTCCATATCGAGTCCGAATTAAACAAAATTTTTTATAATTCAGCAGATATGGTCTGTAGTAGCCTTAGACTAGAAGGTAGTGTGTTGGCTTATTACACGAAAAGCACGGGTTCGTATCCCAGATCAGACATCAAAACGAAATATTAAAAAAAAATATTTCTTCGGTGACTGGCAAAAACTCTGAAAGTAAATAAAATTGCCATGAAGAGCTTCTCAAAAAATCTGTTATTAGGAGTCGTCTTTAAACTTTAGATCTCGCCATTCATGTATAAAATTAACGTACACAACATAAGTGGTGTGAGAAGCTAGGTCGAAATACTGACTGAAGGGTTGTAATGGCCAATTATGTATGTATGCTCTGGTGAAAGTTGTTTTTATTAGATTTTATGCATTTTATATTGTGTGTGTTAATTTTGTACATGAGTGGCGGTACCTACAGTTTAAAGTCGATTCCGAACGGCAGTAGTTTTGAGAGAATTTTCATGGCAATATTATTAACTCTCAGAGTTTATGCCATATTTTGAAAATGTTGGACGTACGGTTTGTCCCGTGAGCTAGTCAAAAAGCTACCTATTACACAACGGCGTATTTTTGCATTAACCTGTGTTAATTAACCAAATAATTCGTTTCTTTTGAATTTTTTTGGAATTGGCTGGATATCAAGGTACTTGTCTTCAACTGAACGCTTAACACTTTGAAAATAATTGGAAAATTCATAGAAAAAAAAAAGAAATCAGCCACCAATATCAATGTTTCTTAACTAAAACGACAACACCAGAACACTTACGATTTGTTACAAACTACAGGATCTTCATTGGAAAATTCTAAGATTATGGCAATTTGGAAGATCTATATTGAACTCTTCTTACAATATGTTCAGACATACATACATACATACATAATTGGTCATTAGGATTATTGACCTAGTTTCTCATACTACTTATGTGTGTGTGTGTGTTAATTTTATACATAAGTGGCGGGACCTACAGTTTAAAGTCGACTCCGAACGACAGATTTTTTTTTTTTGAGAAACTTTTCATGGCAATTTTATTTACTCTCAGAGTTTTTGCCAGAAATCTGCTGAGAGGAAATCGCTGAAAAAATACTTTTTGTATTTTATTTTGATGTCTGGCCTGGGACTCAGGGTTCGAGTCTTTACGTCTAATAAGCCAATACACTATCTACAAGACCACTATGTTCAGACAAACACTTTTATTGCGTAAATCGCAATAAACGCCATTATTGATCTCAATATTTCATATAAAATGTCTCAATAAATTCATAAATTGCTAAAATATTGAGAAAAATTCTAAATACAGCACTGTCATAAGTACGTTCAGTGTCCATATTACAATTTTCCGAACACTTTCAATTGATATTTGACAACTCAAATGTCAACAATGACAAACACATAAAACAAAAAATGGCGGCCTTTCATATTTGCAAACTTTTAAGAATTACCAAATTTTTCTTCCTCATCGTACTGAGAGAAACCACTTTGGAATCAAAAGTTGCTTCTACTAACTTCAACAGGTCGGTGTTCCTATTACACACTAGTAAGACATTTTCCAACGTTGAGTGTTTTCTAATTTTTCACAAACTTTTTTGGAACTGATTTTTGCGACCAAAATAAAAACAATGTTGTTGAAACAATCAAAATAGGTGATTTACCAGCTGTCCAAAAAAAAAAAAAAAATATTGCGTATATTATGTATCTGAACACATAAAATATTGTACACAAATAAACGAATATTAACTCAATAAAAGTGTCTGTCTGAACATAGTATTATTGGTTTCTTCAGAGAATGTTAGATTTCGGGGTTGAATATTGATTGCGGCATTACAATGCGCCTTAATGCAGGCCTAAGTGGGATAAGGGAAGTCCGTCTCTTAACATAACCAACCTAACTTAGTGCCACTAATTTCAACCTACATTTATGTGTATCAAAAAAATTTAGAAGCAAAGAAAAGTTGGAGAAAGGTAGGTTTGAGACTTGAGTTGGAATTGTTTCATAAATTTTTATTTATAAATTGGCTAAAATCTAAGAATACTTTGGTAGCCTCTGAGTATGGAAATAAAAACAGTGGATGTGAATATTTTGTTGTTGTTTGTTGCCAATTTTTCCAGAAAATGTTCCAAAAAAAAAAATGTTCCATGTAAAAACCCAAAAATTTGTTAGGTTCTACTAGTTTCAATTATAAGTCCTAACATCTATATGGGGTTGTCCTCAATAAAAATTCATCAAAATGGAGAAAATCTTAAGAATAATTTCATAAATTGCTTACACGTTTAATGCAACATATTTTTCTCATATCATTTTACGGCATTCGATTTCAGTTTATACTTTTGTTGTCACATTGCAACAAATATTCATAAACATACGCATTTATTTGCACCCCCTCACACTTACATACTCTGTTAATAATGTGCACCGCATCCATGCTATAATAATAAATGACACAAATACTAAACCATAAAATTCTCTCCTCCATTGCACATATTTGCAGTCACGCATTACAATTGACGTTAACTTCAAACCACATATGTAAACAAAGACGGCAACAAATACAAACTAATGAAGACATGTTGCAAACAAAGTTTTTTTTTTATTTATTTATTTCTCCCGTACATTTCAATTTTTGTTTTCCTATGCAGCCATGAAATTGTAAGTAGTTTAACGAAGAACGTGTTCGTACCAAGGAGACATAACGAGACAAATACACTCTCACTATGGTTCTTCATTGGTTTATGTCGCTACAGAGAAATGCCACTTGAAAACGTGTTACAGTGTAAGAACAAATAGAGCACAATAAAGAGAACATTACGTCTGCCTGTCACAATATCAATGCTTGATAATGCATTTGTATGAGCGCCTTTTCTTTGGTTATTATGATGAAGATAATGTCCTCATGCTTGACAATAACAATAATGTGAGTGTACATACATTTTATTTTTTTTTTCTGTATATTTTGCTCTCTGTTGTTTGCTTCAACAGGATGTTAATGGTAAATGTCGCAGCCATTAAGAAAGAGAATGAATGTGCAAACGAGTGTAAATGTAATGCGGTGAACATTTTCCGTTTTAATTAATTTGTAAGTGGTCAACGTTTTCTTTTTCTCCTTCTTGTTTATTAATTAGTTTCATTATTTTTTAAAGAGCAGAAGGTTTGCTTCTCTGAGAAAGGAAGATTTAATTATTAAATATGATGTCCTTGCGAATGTATACGAAAAGCGTTTTGCCACTGTTTAAAGTTGACCTGTCTTAATAATCAACATGTTGCCAAAGAAAATTTACATGCAAAAATAAAAAATCAGTACACTAGGGTGGCACTCATTAAATTGAGCCATAAAACAACACATGATGGGTAGCATACAAACTCACTGCCATGTCGTTATATTGGCTCACCCGATACCGGTTTAAAGCCATCGGTTATTTCGGTATCGATTAATACTTAGGTCTTTCTATTATGTCACAAAATTCCTTATATTATCGCCACTGAACGTAATACAGGGTGGCTAATATATAATGCAACAAAGTAAAACGCTGTATTTTTTTAATTTTTTTTACTTTTATTGTTCAAAAGCAAATAATGTTGGAAATAACATCAAACTTTAGCATCAGTTTAGACTTGTTCGAATTGGCCACCTTTGGTACGAATTATGGGCTTCAAACGGCCGACAAAGCCATCATAGGTTGCACGAAAGTGGCTCTGCGATATTTTGGCCCATTCCCGGCTAAGTGCCGTCTAAAGATGGTCGACACTTTGGTATTTTTTAGTTAGAATCTTGCTCTCCAAAATGCACCAGGTGCAAGTCAAACGGATGCAATCCGGAGATTTTGGTGGCCATTGCGCGGTAGAAATGAAGCAAGAAACCTCCTTTTTAAGACATTCTTGGTTGACGCGTGCTGAGTGCGGTGGTGCTGAGTCCTGTTGGTATGTCCATGGACTGCGGCCGAAATGTTTGTCTGCGAAGGACTTCAATGCTGTGTTTAAGACATTTTACATATAATATTCTGATTTATTTTGACCACACGGTCGATGAATACGAGCGGGGAGCGATCATCAGTAACACACCAGTACCACCGGCGGCTCTTGAGTTCTGGTGGCCAATTGTAAATGTACATTATCTTTGGAAAGTAAACCCGATCATTTTGTTTGTTCATAAACTAGTCAATTTTGAATGGCTTCTCATCGGAGAACACGTCGTGCAAGCGAAGTAACTCCTTGGCTCTTTCCAGTCTAATTTTTTGTCCATCGGTGAGCTCTTGCACTTTTAGGAAGTTGAATGGCTTTAGTCCGAATTCATTTTTCAATATCATTTTTCGGATCATTGCTGGTGGTGTTACCGTTTTTTTTCGCCCACTTTTTGGACGCAGTGCAACTCTGCCAGTATCACGGTAATGAGCAATGGTACGAGAAACAAACGATTTATTCACATTTAAATGCTGGAGAGCTCTAACGATAGCCACTAGTGGTTTTCCACGCTTGTATTCCATCATGGATAACTTCTTTTTGATCCAAATTCCTAATTCCCAAACAAATAAGTTTTCAAAGTCCATCCTTGTCAATGAATGCCGGCTACTTACTCATTAAATTGATTATTACTGTCCCTATGTGGTAGCGGGAAGAGAATACTACCACAATGATCACCATACATGTCGTAAAAGCCGACTAAGGGTGCTGCTGCCAGTCAGGAACTTGTTTGGGGTTCAACTGGCAGCAGTATGGCCTTGCTTGGCTGCGAAGCCTAACCAGAGGTCTTAATCTGGTACCACGGATGCTATTATTGTTACCGTGCAATACTGCCAGTAACACGGTAACAAGCAATGGTACGAGAAACAAAGGATTTATTCACATTTAAATGACGGAGGGCTCTAACGATAGCCACCTGTAGTTTACAAGCCAAATATAAAGCAATCACACTATTACGCTTGAATTCCACTACGAATAACTTTTTTTCTGAATGTAATAGATCACAATGCTTTTGTTAGCTTGTAAATAATAAAATGAACTCTGCCACTGGAATAAATCTGTCAGCTGTCAAGCGAGCGGTTTACAAATGATAACAACCTGAAGTTGGTTGCAATACATACCAGCCATCCTGTACATTGATTTACACTTGAGTAACGTTGGGCTTTATTGGAAATTTATTTCCAAAATGAAGGCAATTTATCGGATATTGCACGAAAATGTCGTACATTTTTGTCGCAAACGCAAGTTTATTGCTAAAGTTGATGAAGATGGTTTCATTGTTGATATGTCAAGACCTGAGCGTGCTCTTACAGTACAGTGTGTACATTCGAAATGATCGTATCTGATTCTGCGAGTTTACGTTGGGGAGTCCTTTAAGAGCAACTTGTCATCGTTCTCAAGAATTCAACTTTTCACTTATCAGTTTACGTTAAAGCCTTATAATCGTACGCTTCATTTTCGGTTCGCTAGGTACTTGATTACATCTCATGTCACAATCGATTTATTACAGAAAAACAAGATAATTTGTTAGCAAAAAACTTTAAAAATTACAAAAAAAAATTCAAGGAATTTCGTATTCGAGATTGAAAACTTGTCTGGTCTGCTTTGTGACAGTCATTGTAATCCAACAATGACATTCAATGTCTGGATTTTCTTGCAACCTTACAAACAAAGAAAATTTTAAATTCATTCAAGCATAAAGAAAGTTTTCAACGCACATTTCAATACGACGATTTTTTTCCTTATAGGATGACAATGTGGGTAGAATTGGTATTCGTAACAAAGTGAAAAAAGTACGCAAGCTGGTGATGATGATACCTCTAACAGCACTTGTGTTCAATTGTCTACACAATTTTGCATTGAATATTTTATTTCAGGAACTTTGTTTTCCCGCCTTTTTTTTTTTGCTAATTTTTACAACTGAATTATTGGCGACAGAATTAAGACGTTTTCCTAGAGACTTAACATTTATAACAAAGAAGAAAAAAAATTTGGGCTGCAACTGAATTCCATTTAATCTAGCAGAAAAGAAAAAATATGAAAAAAATGGAAATCACTTTATTACGCAAGCCATGCCATGATGAGGCTGTGGTATGCCACACTAAAGAAAAAATTATGAAATTTTGCCATCGCTGCTGTATAAGAAAAGCTTTCAAATAAAAGAAAAAAATTGTGTTGGCAATGGGAGAAATTTTTCGAAATGTCCATGATTTATGACATGCCAATAGCGGGAAAAAGGAGTAAAATGCTGATTTCAATGCATTATTGATTTCGTATACATGTTATCGATTTCGTATATTTGTATATAAAAGTTCTCGATAAATTTAATCACATGCAAATTTCAATGCATTATTGATTTCGTATACATGTTATCGATTTCGTATATTTCTACATAAAAGTTATCGATAAATTTAATCACATGCAAATTTCAATGCATTATTGATTTCGTATACATGTTATTTGTACATAAAAGTTATCGATAATACCTATTTATTTGGCACAGCAATTTAATCACATGCAGATTTCTATGCATTATTGATTTCATATACATGTTATCGATTTCATATATTTGTACATAAAAGTTATCGATAATACCTATTTATCTGGCACAGGAATTTAATCACATGCATATTTCTATGCACTCCTGATTTCTTATATTTGTTATTGTTGGTATATAAATGTACATAAAATTTATCGATAACATATATTTATAAGGCACAGAAATTTAATCGTACAAGAAATCCCCCCTCAACATCAATTGAAAATGTTTTTGTAACCAAACGAACTCTGCTGCTCTGATAAGTAAAGTTAAAGTGTTATCGATTAATTGCATTTAATAAAGAAAATTAATTGAAAACCTTAATTTATTTTTTATCGATTTTATGCCTGATAAATTAAAGCAAATAATGTTGATAAGTTTCATTAAACAAATAAAAAGGAGTACATTTTACAATGAATGCCATTAAATTGGATAAGATTTATCTTTAGTTTCAGTTCACACACAAATAAATAACAAAAATTACTAAAATTTCTAAGGCAGTTAACATTGTCTAAATACGATATGCTCTTGTGCTAATTTAATTCAAATGTCCTAACACTTAAGTATTTAGTATTCAGTTCAAGCGATTTGTATCGATAATAACAGAGAAACCAAAGAAATGTGTAAACGAACGAATAAATTTAATTTAAACATTTAAACAATTATTTATGCTCCAACAATTCATATTAGAATTTACAAATGTAGCTATTCCAACAAGATAGAATGTGTGTGTACATATCTTAAGGACATGTGGATTATTTACATGTGTGTGTGTGGGGGTATGTTAAAACATATCCGACATGAATATTTACTCTTGTGGGCAAATATTCATGCCCGCAGTCAACTCAAATCAAGTGTATTCATGCATGAAACCGCAAAACATTAGAATGAAACAGAAGACAAAAAGCAATATTAATGGAAGGTTTTCGATAACTTGAATTTTGTTTATTTTGTTACACAATGACTCTTATGATAATTTTTAACTTTAAATTCGAATCTAATTTATTTAATGAAATTTAAATAATTAATTGCTATAAAGGAATTGAAAAGCTTCTCAAAAATCTATAATTCGGAGTCAATTTTAAACTGTAGGTCCCGTCAGTCATGTATAAAACTAACGCACTAAACGCGAGTGATTTGAGAAGCTAGGACGTTCTACAATGGGTCAATTCAACCTCCGGTTACTGTACTTGTACAAGTACACGTCCCCTAGCCTTACCTAACCTAATCTAATCTTTATGTTATTGAAAATTTCTGCTATCATGAAATCAATGTAAAAAATTTACATCGAAAAATTCTTTTACGAAGCCTATACAATCGCTCATTATTGTATAAATAATGCAAGTTATCGTACAGTTATGGTTGGTTTTAAAAATTTTGATTGAAAAATGTATGTTATCGAAAATTTTCAATGGAAAATTTAAATTATCGAATAATTATCGATAAAATATAGAATTCGCCCTAGTCTAGTAGGTAGTATGTTGGCTTATTAGACGTAAAACCAAGATTCGAGGCCCAGGCCAGACATCAAAACAAAATACAGAAAGTATTTCTTCGCCGATTTCCTCTCAGCAGATTTCTGGCAAAAACTGTGAGAGTAAATAAAATTTCATTGAAAATTTTCTCAGAAATCTGACGTTGGGAGTTGGCTTTAAAGTGTAGATTCTGCCATTTATGTATAAAATTAACACACACAGCATTAGTGATGTGAGAAACTATGTCTATAATCCTGGCTGCATCGAAAAAATGTTGAAAATTTATTGAATCGCATTGCATGTTATCGAACATTTGTTTAAAAAATGTATGTTATCGGAAATTTATCTATAGAATATTTATAAAAATTTATATATTAGAAAATTTTCTATAAGATATTTACATAATCGCAGACTTTTCTATAAAACAGCTATTTTGACGAAAAATTTTCTGAAGTTATATTATGTATCGAAATTTTTTGTACAAATATTTAATGTATACAAAATTTGTCTATCGAAAACGTATACTATCAAAAATTTAATTTAATATTTAATTTTAATTATAGTAAAGAAAATTTATGTTATCGAAATATTTTCTACAGGAAAAAACTTTATTTTGTTAAAAATCTTTGCATAGAAAATTATTTTGTCAATAGTTATAGAAAATATTTATGTTATCGACGAATTTTTAACAGAAAAAAAATTTATTTTATTGAAAATGTTTGTATAGAAATTCATTTTATCGACAATTAGGGAATGTTTTTATGTTTTTGAAGAACATTCCACAGAAAAAATTTTAATTTGTTAAAAATTTTTCTGTAGAATATTATTTCATCGAAACTTATTAAAAAAAATATGTATGTTATCGAAAATTATATTTTTTATACAAAAAAATAATAATTTTTTCTATTAAAATTTAATGTTATTGAAAATTTTCTTTAATGAAAACTTAGGTTACTGATAAACTTTTATCGTGGATATTTATGTTATCGAAAAATTTTCTATAGAATAAATTTATTATTTATTAAAATTTAATGTTATCGAAAATTTTCTTTAATGAAAACTTAGGTTATTGATAAATTTTTTTTGGTGGATAATTATGTTATCGAAACATTTTCTATAGAATAAATATATTATATTGAAAATCTTTTATAGAAATTTATTTTATCAACAGTTATAGAAAATGTTAAGGTTATTGAAGAATTTGCTACAGGAAAAACCTTATTTGTTTAAAACTTTTGTTTAGAAAATAATTTCATCAAAATTTATTAAAAAAAATGTTTGTTATAGAAAATTATATTTTCTATAAAAAAAATAAAGAAATATTTCAAATTTTTCTATTAAAATTTAATGTTATCGAAAATTTTCTTTAATGAAAGTTTAAGTTATCGATAAATGGTGGATATTTATGTTATCGATAAATTTTCTATAGAATAAATTAATTATGTTGAAAATCTTTTATAGAAATTTATTTTACCAACAGTTATAGAAAATGTTTATGTTATCGAAGAATTTTCTACAGGAAAAAACCATATTTGTTGAAAACTTTTGTTTAGAAAATAATTTTATCGAAACTTATTAAAAAAAATGTGTATGCTATTGAAAATTATATATTCTATAAAAAATAATAATTTCAAATTTTTTCTTTTAAAATTTAATGTTATCGAAAATTTTCTTTAAAGAAAACTTAGGTTATCGATAAATTATTGTGGTGGAAATTTAAGTTATCGAAAAATTTTCTATAGAATATTTTTATTATGTTGAAAATCTTTTATAAAAATTTATTTCACCAATAGTTATAGAAAATTTGTTGAAAACATTTGTTTAGAAAATAATTTCATTGAACTTTATTTAAAAAAATATGTGTGTTATCGAAAATTATTTTTTCTACACAAAAAAAAAATAATTAAAATTTTTTCTATTAAAATTTAATGTTATTGAAAATTTCCTTTAATGAAAACTTAAGTTATCGATAAATTTTTTTGCTGGATATTTATGTTATCGATAAATTTTTTCGATAGATATGTATGTAATGAAAAATGTGTTGATGGAAAATTGTTTTAAAAAATTCTTTAAAGGAAACAAATGTTTCTCTTCAAACTACAATAAAAACAAATTATTAATCGATTTTATAAAATTAAATTGAAATTTCAGTTAAAATTTAATTTTTTTTGATAAATGTTGTACACATGATTACTATTGAAATTTTACTTTTTTTGTATTTAGTTTTAGATTTTTTCCACTACTAACATATTATTACAAATTATTACTATCTAGAAAAGTACTTCAATAGCCGGTGTCATCATAAAATTAATAATAATTTCGATATCTAATACTACACACCTCTTTAATTTCAATTTAACAACATTGTACTTAAATTCAATCGTGGTTTAGTTCATAATTCGTGTGAAAGTTAATAAATATTCACTTTCAATGAGTGCTTAAGGATTCCATATGTCATGTTCTATTATGGAATACTTCATTGAACATGAACTTCTGTGCAAAGAACATATTTTTCATTTGCCTAGTATACAATACAAATCTAGAATGCTATTGTAGAAGAAGACCCAGAAGGCAAATAAAAAAACTACCCTATACATACACCTTTTCGCCCATATAATTTACTTACACACACCTTTACAAGCATGTGTTTAAACATAGCCATACAAGCAATCGTGTATACGAGTATAAAACGACTTAAAGTTGTACAGTTCGTACTGTGTAGGCTGATACTGTTATTTGTGTTTGTAGGTGTGTGTAAAGGATCAATTACTGGTGAATTTATTTATATGCCTGCTGTATTGTAACATACAACAGTAAATATTGTATGTGTATGTGTGTGTGTGTAGGTATATCATATTGTAACTGATTAAGATTCAATCTGTCTCTCAGTCTTTAGTTATCCCATGAATTTAATTTCATTGAGAGTTTGAGTATGCCTGCGTAAATCAACAAAAATGCTTTTGTATCCTGAAAATTGTATCGAGTTTTTGAATTTGAATTAAATGTGCAAACAAACCAAGACTTATTGTTTCTGTCTTTACCACAAGAAGTCATTTCATTTGGTGGCATTGTGTTCTACTACTAGTAAGTTTCCATATGAATGCGTATGTAACTACAATATGTATGTACGTATGTAATATTGTGTATGGTTTTCTTGTCTATCACAGACATAAATTACAATCATCAGTGATTTTTGTTTAATTTCTAATACTTACACTTTAACAAATTAATACATTGGAATAAGCCTTTAGGTAACAATTTCCATCAGTGCTGTAGGCTTAAGGCTTTACTTTAAATGGGGTCAGTTATGGACACAATATGTACTGAAATGCCGCTGGCAATTGTTTTATTAAATGAGTTTTAGATGATGTGAAATGATAGTGATAAAAGTCATTTACAAAAAGTGAGGAAAAAATATAATTAACAATCACATACGGCAAATATTTCATAGACTAAATAAAGGCAACTTGTTTACCCTAAACAATATTCTCAAGGGACAGTTCATCTTCCACATACTCCTAAGCCACAAAAGATCGCAGGAAACTGATGAATACCGGGCATATAGTGAAGATATCGAAAGAATGGTATTCTATTTCCACTGTACGAGCGTGATCAAGTCTTGGCGTATCAACAATGAAACTAGTTTCACCAACTTTAGTAATAAACTTGCATTTGCGAACAAAATGTACGACATTTTCGTGCAATATCCAATCAATTGCCTTTGTTAGGTTAGGTTAGGTTAGAGGACGTGTACTTGTCGATTCTGACAAGTATAGTACTTGGTGGTCGAATTGACCCATTGTACACTAGTCCTTGTCCTAGCTTCTGATACCACTTATGTTGTGTGCGTTAATTTTATACATGAGTGGCGGGACCCACAGTTTAAAGTCGACTCCGAACGACACATTTTTTTGAGAAGCATTCCATGGCAATTTTTTACTCTCAGAGTTTTTGCCAGAACTCTGCTGAGAGGAAGTCACCGAAAAATTATTTTCAAATTTTCGTTTTGATGTCTGACCTGGAATTCGAAGTCGGGTCTTTCGTCTAGTAAGCCAATAAAGCCCAACGTTGCTCAAGCATAAATCGATGATATGTATTGCGACCAACTTCAGGTTGTTATCATTTGTTAACCGCTCGTCTAACAGCTGTCAGATTTATCCCATTGACAGTCCATTTTATTATTTAGAAGCTTACGAAAGCATTTTCATCTATTGCATTCAGAAAAAAAGTTATTCGTAAAGGAATTCAAGCGTGACAGAGTGATTGCTTTATATTTGGCTGGAAAACCACAGGTGGCTACCGTTAGAGTCCGCCAGCATCTAAATGTGAAGAAATCTTTTGTTTCTTGTACCAATTTCTCGTTACCGTGATACTGGTAGTGTTGCATCGCAGCCAAGAAGTGGACAAAAAAAAAAACGGTAACAACACCAGAAATGATCCGAAAAATGAAGCCCATATTTGATCGAAATCCATGCTGCAGTGGTAGAAAAATAGCTCGTTAGTTGAACATATCAAGAGAACGGATGCAACACATATTGAAAAATGAACTTGGACTAAAGCCACTGAAGTTCCAAAAAGTGCAAGGAATCACCGATGGACAAAAAAAAATTAAACTGGAAAGAGCCAAGGAGTTACTTCGCTTGCACGAAAGTGGCCAGTTACCGAATTTGGTTTACTCCGATGAGAACCTATTCCAAATTGAGTAGTTTATGAACAAACAAAATGATCGGGTTTACTTGCCAAAGAGGTCAGCTGAAAATGTATACCTGCGATTGGCCACGAGAACTCAAGCACCGCCGATGGTAATGGTGTGGGACGCCGTAACGGCCGATGGTCACTCCTCGCTTGTATTCATTGACCGTGGGGTCAATATAAATGCCAAATATTATCGGGAAAATGTGTTAAAGACAGTATTGAAGCCCTGGGAAGACAAACATTTCGGCCGCAGACCATGGACATTCTAACAGGACGCAGCAACACCGCACTCAGCACGCGTCAACCAAGAATGGCTTAAAAAGAAAGTTCTTCGCTTCATTTCTACCACACAATGGCCACCAATATCTCTGGATCTCAATCCGTTGGACTATTGCGCCTAGGGCATTTTGGAGAGTAAGGTTCTCACTAAAAAATACCAAAGTGTCGATCATCTCAAGACGGCGCTTCGCCGGGAATGGGCTAAAATACCGCAGAGCCACTTTCATGCAGCCTGTGTTAGCATTGTCGGCCATTTGAAGGCCATAATTCCTACCAAAGTACTCAGCACCACCGCACTCAGCACGCGTCTACCAAAAATGGCTTAAAAAGAGGTTCCTTGCTTTATTTCTATCGTACAATGGCCACCAAAATCTTCGAATCTCAATCCGTTGGACTTTTGCTCGTGCGGCATTTTGGATAGTAAGGTTCTCACTAAAAAGTACCAAAGTGTCGATCATCTCAAGACGGCGCTTCGGAGGGAATGGGCCAAAATATCGCAGAGCCACTTTTGTGCAGCCTGTGATGGCTATGTCGGCGGTTTGAAGGCCATAATTCGTACCAAAGGTGGCCAATTCAAACAAATCTAAACTGATTCTAAAATTTGATGTTATTTCCAACATCAAATAAATCAGGAAATCTCAAAAGTTTAGGTTTATGCATTCATTCTATGACCGAATTTGAATTCAATACACCAGAAGACTTTACATACAGGCATACATAATTCACAACATTTCAATCGAAATTATAACATCTCGCATTACTTATGTTGTGTGTCTTAATTTTAACTGTGATCGAAGTAACCTACAGCTTCCAAACGATAAATTTTTGAGAAACTTTCATGTCAATATTGTATGACTCTCAGAGTTTCTGTTAAGATGAATTCAAAGAAGTATTTGTTTATATTTCGTTTTGTTGAACCATGTCCTCACGTCTAAGAAGCCAACACACTTCCTACTAGGCTCTATTCCATACCATGTGTTACTTAAATAGCTACGTCTCTGTAAAATAAATTGAGGAAATCCCTTGATGAGGTAAACCAATAATTTCTACACATATTTGTGTCTCTTTCCTAACTAGAACAAAGGATGGCATGTGCACTCCTCAAGAACAAAGGCCTGGGAGGGTTACTGGCATACAGAAATGTGTGGCGTTTTTATTCATTTCACTCATTTGTATGTGTACTCATCAGGAGTAGAGGGAACAAATATGTGAGATTTTTATTCATTTCACTTATTGTTAATATTTGATTTTGAGGAAGAGACAACACAAAAGTTTCAAATTAAAATTTCAATAGTTTTTGCTGTTTTATGGTTACAGAATATTAAGTAGGAAATCAGTTGAAATTTTTCTTTCTATTTTTATTTCTCTTTTCATTTCATTTTCATTTGCTTCATACAATTATTCAATTAATTTCAAGGGATATGCATTACGAATTTCATTTTCTCTAAGCTGTAGCATTACAATTTTGGTACTCTTCTCTCGGACTTATTTGTTGGACCAGACTGGACTGCTTCCAATATGTACTCTTCCCTTGGCTGCACAATAATTGTGTTGTTTTTCATCCAACATTTTATCGATTTTGAAAATGCTTTAGATTGCCATTCAAGTGGTAAATTTTTTTCCAATTGCTGCAGCAACTAATTGATTTTGTATCCAAATCATCGGTGGAACTATACGAAAAGAAAGAAGACCAAACAAGAGAAAGTAATTGTAATGAAAGTGTAAAAATTAAATAGAAAAGATAAAGAAGGCATTAACGAACAATAACAAATAGATTGCAATTTGAGGTTTTTCCGATTTTTATTTAAAACATTGTAATCATTAGAAGAGAATAAAGAAAAAAGAGAAAGGCAAAGAAAATATCAGGAAAAAATGCAGCATAAATACTGAATGGCATAAAAAATAAAGTAACAATAAAAAGCAATTAAAAACAGTAAATCTCTCTCTCTCTCTATAAGGAAATTAAATTAAAATTAAAAACAAAAATTATTCACTTGTACCTCTAAAAGTATGCTTTTAAAATTTTCAACGTTAATACTTACTGAAAGTATGCTATACTTTGCAGATCGTAATAGAAAAATAGGAAAATTAACAAACAACGAGCTAAGGGTGTAGTTGTGTGGAAGCTGAATGCTAGAAATCATAAAAGCCTAGAGAAAATGCAGAAATCAGCTGCTCTTCTTCCAATATATTATTGATCTGATAGCCGAGAAACCACAATTTAAACCTCAGCTGAGATATCTCCGTCAAATTGAAATGTGTAACTTCAACGTGTCTCTGTCAGCAGTCATCTAGAATAAATTTTCCATGCAGATTCCACCGTTCATGGTTAAAATTAACACATATAACATGAAAGATTTGAAGTCGCCGTGGTCTAGTGGGTAGTGTGTTGGCTTATTAGAGAAAAGGCTCGAATCCCAGGTCAGTCATCAAAACGAAAAATATTTCTTCGGCAACTTCCTCTCAGCAGATTTCTGGCAAAGATTCTGAGAGTAAAAATTGCCATGAAAAGTTTCTCAAAAATCTGTCGTTCGGAGTCGACTTTAAACTGTAGGTCCCGCCACTCATGTATAAAAATTAACGCGCACAACATAAATGGTGCGAGAAGCTAGGTCGTAATGCTGACTGAAGGGTTGTAATGGCCAATTATGTATGTATGAACATGAAAGATGAGAGAAGTTAGGTTGTAATCTTGACTAAAGGATAATAAATTTCAATTATGGTAATCAAGTAAATACAGTGTGTGCTAAAAAACTGTACATTAAAAAAATTAGGCACTAATAAACTACCGTTATTTTTATTTTAAAATTGTTTCATTACTTTCTTACTAAATTGGCCGTAATAACCGGATTAACGGATTTCGGCCTGGCGCAACTCATCCTTCCAGGCGCCTCTGCTTCTTGCGCGCCTACGCCAGTTGGTCACTCCAATCGATGACAGGGCTTCCACGATTTGGTCCTTCCAACGGATACAAGGTCGTCGTCTTCTTCGCCTACTTCCGCATATCCCCACATTAAATATCCGTTTCGCCGGAGCATCCTCTTCCATTCGAACTACATGGCCGAGCCAGCGCAGCCGCTGGATATTAATACGCTGTACAACGTCTATGTCGTTGAGGAGATCATACACCTCACTGTTGAATCGGATGCGAAAATCATTGCACTGGACGGAAGATCTTACGTAGGACTTTTCTCTCGAATACTTTCAAGGCAGCTGCATCAGTACTTAATAGGGTCCATGCTTCTGCGCCATAAAGAGTAGAGTATTAGTTTCGTCTTACGATAGGTCTCTGCTATTTTATCCACAGTGTACAGTTTCTTTTGACGCTCTCTGTAAGTAAGTAAAGGGGTTGATAAACAAAATTATTTCGATTCAAGGTTTATTGAAATTGAAGTTTTATGTTAACAAAACCATAAGTTATCAAAAGTGTTTTTAGTGTAATTAAACTTTAGATTTTAATAGGCTTTAGATGAAGAAAGTAAGGGGATTTCATAACAATCATATGGCCCTTGAAATATTTCTTTAAAACTCAAGCTGCTCCAACGTCTTCCAATACCCATTTGAAGTCATATTTTAATTTTTTTATTTTTTATTTTTCAAAGAACATAAAAATTGAATTGAACATAAAATTAAAAGACCATAAAAAGCAAAATTCCTGAAAAACAAATTTTACTGCCTGCCAACCATCCAAAACGTAAACATTGTGTCTCCAGTGAGAAATTATGCGTGACAGAAATTTTAATTCCAATTTAATTGCTATTTAAACAGGCCGTTTTATTAGCGTGTGAGTAAAACATTGTAAAACAAAATTATTTAATCGTGTTTTAAAAATTAAATTAATTTCTGTTTTATTTCTTTTTCATGGAAAACAATTTTATGACCTTGTAAACGTCTACAAGGCCTATGTAAAATTTTTCAATCTTACAGGGAAGAAAAAATAGACGAAAAGAAAGGAAGAAAACAAGGATATTTTATTCGCAATTAAAACGAATTTTATTTACAAAAAAACAGTTCTTTAAACTTAACACTTAAACATTTTTGTTTTTGGCTAAGAAAACGTAAATAAAAAACATCGTTCGAGTACATTTCTAAATTCATTCAGACCATCATTGGCAATTCGTTATTAAATTAGCAAATGCCTGCAAGTCTTTTTTGCCTATGTAAGAGTGTTAGGCTAGGTCTGACATCACAAAGTTCACTTGAACACTTATAGCAGTCTGTTGTGAAGCCACGGGTGAACACAATCTCTGTACTGACCAAGTTCCACCAAAATCAGGGAAGAGGAAAAAGTTGGTCAGCGCAAGGGCTGCACAGCTATTACACATCAAATTGAGTTGTTCACTATTGTAGATTATATTGCCTGCCGGCAGATGTCAAAACGTACAATGGGTTAATTTCGACCTCCGGGTACTGTGCTTGTCTTGACCGACAGGTGCACATCCTCTAACCTAACTGCACATCACAACCACTATAACCCTACACTGGAAAACCAGCCAGAAAGCTTGATAAACAAAACTATATTCTTAATATAAACATATGATAGGTCCGCCAAGTTAACAAGAAATCGCGAGCCAAATAAAGTATATCTAGGCTGAGTAAGAGACGGGCAGAGACAAAGAAAGTGGATAACAGTCTCCTCTCCCTTATGGGATCTGCATCCACAGCAGAAGTCGTTAAATGGGAGCCTTATTCTTTCTGTGTGTCTATCCATAATGCAATGACCTATAAGCATGGCCACTGTGGTTGAGAGGACATCACGAGCAAGACCAAGTAATTGGTTTGTACGCCTTCTAAGCATCAAGGCCCAGGTGAGTCTAGCGGTGGAGCAGAACTCTTCATTGACCCAGGATAGGTTAGCGTCCCGAAATAATTCCCATGCAATGGCCAACTTGACCGAGGCAAGTGGTATACCCAATTCATTTGAAGAGAATTCCGGAAAGAGCGCACCAAACTCTGGCAAACTCTTCGGCCCTACAGCATCCCAGAATGTTACTGTATTCAGGGACCCACATAAGTGAGACACTGGTGAAGCGCCCAGAAAGAAGGTCGAGACAGTAGTGATGTCTTTTAGATGGTATGACGATAAATTTGGCAGACTAACTCTAACTACATACATCTGTGCTCCGATGTTATTATAAAGTGATTAGGGATCTTCGTTCTTTTCAGCTCATTTTGCGACATTTTAAACTGAGCTCTACGATATAAAGATTATTAAAGGGTGATTTTTTAAGAGCTATAGGAAAATGTTTCAAAAAAAAAACACATAAAATTCAGAAAAATTTATGAAATCTTTATTTGAATTGATAGTATGTATGGTCCATGTAGTTTAATGTTTAAAGATTATTTCATGCAAATGTTGTCCGCAAGTACGATTCAAATGGTCCATCCGCTTAGTTCAATTTTGGCATACTCTTTTCAACATTTCGGCCGGTATCTTACGAATAAATGCTTCAGTGTTGTCTTCCAATACGTCAATTGCAGAGGGTTTGTCAGCATAGACAAGAGCTTTAACATAGCAACACAAAAAATAGTCTAAAGGAAGTTAAATCGCACGATCTAGGCGGCCAATTGACCAGTCACGAACGTGAAATAAAATGTTCACCGAACTCGCCTCTCAATGAGTCCATTGTTACGTGTTCTGTGTGGCATATGGCACCGTCTTATTGAAACCACATGTCATGCAAGTCAAGCTTTTGAATTTTGGGCAAAAAAAGTTGGATTTCATCTCATGGTAATGCTCACCATTCACAGTTATGTTACGATTCGCAGCTTCTTAGAAGAAGTACGGTCCAAAGATGCCACCAATCCATAAACCGCACCAAACTGTGACTTTTTCTAGATGCTTTGGTAGCTTTTGCAATGCTTCTGACTGATCTTCACTCCAGAATCGACAATTCTGTTTATTTACGTATGAGCTTCATCGCTGCACACAATTTTTCGATAAAGAAGTGGATCTTCGGCCAACTTTCTTGCACCAGCTGTATTTTGAAAGGTTTCACACCTAAAACACACCTTCCGCAAAATTTTCCACGTTGTTGAGTATCAGAGCCCCAATTGCTGCGAACGGCGACGAATTAATAATTGATGGTCATCATTAACACTGGCCGATACAGTTGCGATATTTTTTTCAGTTCGCACTCTACGTAAGCTTGTTGGTGGTTTAATATCCAACAATGTAAAGTTAGTGCGAAATTTAGTCACAATAGCCGGAATAGCCGCTTCAGCGGGTCGATTAAACTGACCATAAAATGGAAGATGCGCGCGATGGACTTTCTTAACAGAGCACGCATTTTGATAATAAAACTCAATGATTTACAAGCGTTTTTCGTTTGTAAGACGATTCATGGTTAAAGTATAGACCAAACTGAAGATGTTTGACAGTGAAACAAAACACGAAACGTAAGTGAACTGTCTAAACTAGTGTTGCCAACAATTTAATAGCTAAAAAATCATTGTGAATGAAAATTTTGATTTTCAGGAGAATAAACATTTTCTTTGCTAAACAAAAGTGGTGGATTTAAAGAACAAAATTAATTTTTTACACTTCAACCTTCTGGCTGTAGTATGAAATCATCTAAAAAATGCACAGTTTTTTTTAATCCGTTTAATAATTAATTTCCAATGAAAAATTATGATAGAATAAATAAATTAATATTTAATAATAAAAATCCTCCAGTTTAATCGTTTTATTATCCTGTATTTAATTTTAATGCCCTGAATGAATATTTCAAAACAGATTGTATTTCTTACATCCACCATAAATCATTTGCAACAGGTTGTTGCCTCTTAAACACTGTGATTTTATTTTTTTATAATTGCTATCAATCAATATGTCGTATTAAATTTCAATAAAAAAAACGATTGTGTATTCATACATATACACATAAATACATACATAATATATATCAATATATTGTTGGCTTATGTATTATGTATACAACAAATAACAAATTGGAATGGGAAATATCCTGTAAACAATGGATACAATAAGGCTAGAATATGATGGGGAGTGTATTGAATATTTTTGACATTTATTTATGTGCTCCATGCAACACAAATTCTGTGTGACTATAAACAGTTGCTCCACAAACACATATAAAAATAAAATATTAATGGGGAAATAAAATACACATAACCCAACAACATTTTGAATGTTTGGTTTATATATTCGGGGCGAGACGTAGTGTGTGTGCTAAAAGAAACTTTACATTAGAAAGAAATATACCTTAATGAGTTACACCCAACTCGTTTTTTACACGGTAGATACGTTCCTCAGAAATCCGTGTAAAAAAAGAGCCGTTTCCTATAGTAATATAAGGGTATACGTTTCATGTCATCTGAAAACCGTGTAAGATAAAATAAAGAACTATATTTACTTCGTAAAGCCGTGTAAAAAATGTTGTGATGTGCCCTCCCAAGTTTGTTGCGATTAGCCTGGTACCATTTATTAACCCATATTACTTCACTTCATAAAAAAGCATTGACATGACAATAACGACATTACCGAAATGGCTTTTACAACTTTATATATTATTATGTGGAATAGCATTACAATTAAGCGTCCCTGTTTATCGCACTTGATCAAACAACTACTGCAAAGTATTGCCTAAACATGTTCTTACAACTTAATATGCATATCATATATTACTAAGTGTAATAAACGGCATTATAGTAAATAGCGGTATTGCCAGAATGAATTTTAATACATACTATATTATGTAGAACTGCATTACTATTAAGAGACCCTGTATTACCACACCTGAACAAAAACATTTAATCATAATGACAACAGTATTATCATGCAGTTCTATATAACATATATTTTTTATCAATGAAAATATTAATTTTTTAATTTCTAATTATTTTCCATCATTAGTGTTCGATATGAGCATTAAAATGAAATATCATTTATTAAATTTGATGACGTGGTATTGGAGATATTTGCAACCGACAAAAAAAAAATGCTTTAGAAATAATATATATGATATTTACATTGCTACATAATTATTCGCCGCTAACATGAAACTACAAGCGCAATTGCTTGCAATGAACTGGACTAAAGTCGGTATCATCACTGGAGATATCCATCAAATTATCCAATCGTGACTTTCGTCCGGTAATGGAGTTTTGAAACGACGGACTATTTTAGGAAAGGTCTTGCTCCTTCGATTTTTTATTCACCCCTATCGCACCCCTATGTGATATCAGAGCTACTACTACGACCTAACCTATCGCAAATAAATATTCCCATAAAAAAAATTCCCAAATTTCGTCGTTTCCTATCGTGAATTGTTCCCAAAAAAATTTTTTGGGAGTGAATTTACAAACACAAAAAAAATTTGCTATCGCCAATGTTTATTCCCAAGAATTATTTTGTAGAATTAATTCCCAACACCTGCCAATGGGTCAAGAAGGGAACATGTAAGTTATAAATTATTTTGATGTTGATTTTTTGTTTTTTATTTAAGGAACACAAATGCAAATAAGAAGCAGATTAATTGTATGATGGAAGCGATGATAGCAATGAATTATAAAATATAAAAAGAGATTTATTAAACATTTATAAATCATATGCTTACAATTGCAACATTAAGACTGTTGTAACTTTTCCGGTTGAACGGACTTCATCGGCTAGTTTTTTGACGATGCAAATCATCGTACTTGTGTGCCGTCTATACAACCCACAACGCTAGGAATTTTGTATTTTGTTTAAAACCATTTTACAATCTCTTGCTATTCCTCATATGACGGCCACATAATCCACTGAGGACATAAAATTCTTTCAAATGTTTTTAATACTTCTAAAAGTACTTCGCTGAATGAAGACAGAGCCAAACGGACCTTCAGTTTACCTACCTACTAACTTTTGGATTTACCGTCACACATAAAGATTTTAGTACGTATAATTCTTACTTCAGCTCAGAGAGTAATAGAAGATTCGATTCATTTCTAATAGCTCTTCTCTGCAATATTTCCATAGATTGTTTCTTCTCTTCCAGTACCAAAAAACGAAGATAAACGCTATTTTTAATATTTGTATTTTTCTTTTATAAATTGTTGAGGGTAATTCACAATAAAAAATTTTTGTTCATACAGCATTTATCACTAATTCACAATAAAAACTTTTATTCCCAATATATTCGCAACATCGATTTTTTGGAATGGGAATAAAAGTTTACTCCCAAATAATTTATTCCCATAATATTCACGATAGGGGTAATTAAAAAAATCTTTTATAGAATGTTAAACTTTTGGTTTTTTAAGATCTTTATACAACTCTTTATACCCAGCAATACATAATTGGCCATTGCAACCCTTCAGTCAGGATTACGATCAAGCTTCTCACACCACTTATGTTGTGTGCGTTAATTTTATACATGATTGGCGGGACCTACAGTTTAAAGTCGACTCCGAACGACAGATTTTTGAGAAGCTTCTTATGGCAATTTTTACTCTCAGAGTCTTTGTCAGAAATCTGCTGAGAGGAAGTCGCCGAAGAAATATTTTTCATAATGATGACTTGATGACAATTAAACTAGCAGTTAGTTGACATATTTCGGTATCCTCATCGTTATCGGGAATTTTAAAACCGTACTAAATTAAATAAAAATATTAAAAAATAATTTCGAAATATTGTCGAATTTTTTCGGGCTCTCTCCTTAAGCGGTAAGGGTGAGCCTGGCGATTGTTAGAATTGTATCCATAATGTACAGTTTCTTTTGATGCTCACGGCATTTTCCTGATCCTGATTGATCCTTGTTTTAGGATGATCGAACCACTATTATAGTTTGATCTGCATTAACAGTACCAATAAAATTTCAAAATTAAACTAAAAATTTTCCTGGGTTATAGATTGTTTGTAATATTTTTTTCCCTTGTTTTCTTTTCACAATAATTTGTTTTTCATTGACACATATTTATTTAATTATTAAAAAAATACGTTCCCGGCATGATAAATATTCGAAATATAAATAAAAAATGAAATATTTCGCAAACAAATAAATATTTGGAGAAGAATACATAATAATAATAAAAAAAAATGCATTTAAAAATATAGTTTTAAAAATATAACAGAATACTGCTTTTAAATTAATTCGTATATTTTTAATTCACATTTAAATTTTAAAAATAAAACGCAGTTTTTTTTCTGCACATAAGGAGTGCGCACGAAAAAAAAATGGTCCTACATTTAAGCTTATAACGTTTACCGTAATTGAAAAAAATGAATACCGTTACTTTGGTTTTGTTAGACATCTGTTTCAAAATCCACGTGCTAAATGTCATTGCAATAGCAAAATTAGTTTTTTGACAGTGGGCACCCAATAAGAAAGTCGTAAAAAAATAATTGAAGTTTTCAATGATAAACCTCGCTGGTTACAAAAAACGATTGCTAGGTTCACAGGTGTTAACCAAAAAACAGTTTCTAATGTAAGAATAAAACAATATAAGGAGTCTTTGAGTATTGAGAGAAAGCGTGGAAGTAGAAGACAAAAAGGACTTTCCGACCAAAACAAAGCAAGTAACATAATACGTATTTTTCTAAAACACCCTAACATGTCTGGAAGAAAAGTGGCTCAAAAAGTTGGATGCTCTGAGACCTTTGTCAGAAACAGATTTTACACACAAAAGAATTCAAATATTATTTACTTTAATTGAAATATAAAACGAAAAAAATCCATCACTTAGTTTTATTTCTATAACGAAAAGTGTAAGTCCCGTTTTTTTTGTGCGCACTCCTTATGTGTGCCTAAAGATAGTGTACGCATATCGCAAGCAGATGTTCTTTTTTCTTCTCCTATATACTTTTCAATTGATTTTCATATTCACGCTTACACTCATATATGTTCTGCTGTTCTGTTTGTCTTCCACCAAGTCCAGTTTTTTTCGTGCGCACTCCTTACAAACGATTCTCTAATAGATGAAAGAGATGTGAGATATAATTTTTTATAATTCCCACACGTTGGCTAAACCTGCCGCAGTGAAAAAATTCCAATAAAATCCTATATGAGTTAAGCGCCACTCTACTGAAAGGCAACCAAATGGTCTCACAGAAACTCCACTCCATGGCAAAGATAAAATGAGGTAATAAACTCCCTTGCAACGACACCAAACAGATCTGGCCGGCCATAAATAAATAAAGTTGCTTTAAATATATCAAGATTCTATCAAAACAACCTTACAGCAGTGCTAACTCTAGGAGACTGGGAATACTGAAAAACTGGGAGACTTTGAACGCTGGAAAGCTGCAACGAGACGAGAAAAAAGAAAAGACCATGGAACGTCTTCTTTGTCATTGTCCGGCACTTGGGAACCTGAGAAGTTCCTCAATCGTTCTTATGTCATTGTCCGGCTTTTAGGTACCTGAGAGTTATTATTTTATAGGATACCCAGAATTTAATGACAAAACATGTCATATAAAAGGCGATTTGAGAACAATCCACGTCTTCATAATACTCTACGAATGGATGCGGCAGTTTGAGTATGCCAGCCAGTAGCAATAATTACAAAGGGCTATCCATTTCGTGGCTTCAAAAGTATGGGACTGCATTAAACATCTGTAAAACTAAACTGTGAAACCAATTATATTTCTTTTCAGTTGAATATCTGACATCGACGAAAATTTCTGGCTTAACTATTGCACAATCAATGATCAAAAACGATCAAAGCCTACTACAAAAATGGTGACTCTGCCACAGCCACATATCGTGCTTTAAGAAGAGATTATGACTTACATAATCGTCCAAGTACGCAAGCAATTGGCAAAATTGTTAAGAAATTTTATAAGACTGGAGTGGTTACAAATACTTAAAGGCCTGTGCATCATCGTTTTGCTCGTTCCGTTGAAAATATCGCTATTGTAAGTGAAAGTTGTGCCGAAGACCCCCAATGTGTCGATTCCTCGTTGTTCTCAGGAATTAGGACTGTTTTACGGCACTTTATGGCGTATTTGGCATTTAGATCTACATCTACATACATAATTGGCCATTACAACCCTTCAGTCAGGATTACGACCTAGCTTCTCACACCACTTATGCTGTGTGCGTTAATTTTTATACATGAGTGGCGGGACCTACAGTTTAAAGTCGACTCCGAACGACAGATTTTTGAGAAGCTTTTCATGGCAATTTTTACTCTCAGAGTCTTTGCCAGAAATCTGCTGAGAGGAAGTCCCCGAAGAAAAATTTTTCGTTTTGATGTCTGACCTGGGATTCGAACCCGGGCCTTTCGTCTAATAAGCCAACACACTACCCACTAGACCACGGCGACTTCAAGATCTACACCTACATCAATATAAAGTCCAGCATACCAACAAACCATTCACAAAGTCGTAGATACGTGGTATGGGTGCTAGAACAACAGGAGGTGGACGGCAAATTTTCAAATAAAATTTTCTTCAGCAATGAAACACATTTCCCACTCGATGGGTATGTTAATAAACAAAATTGTCGTATTTGGGGTTTTGAGAATCCTTAAGTAATTGAAGAGCGGCCATTATATCCAGAAAAAGTCACTATTTGGTGCGCTTTTTGCTTCGAAGGTGTAATTGCACCTTACTTCTTCGAAAACAATGATGGAACGACTGTCACCGTCAATTCGCGGAGTTATGGTCATATGATAATCGACTTTTTTGCTTGCTATTGAAAAATACGACTTGGAGAATATGTGGTTTCAACACGACGGAGCCATATGCTATACAACTCGAGCGAACATGGCTTTATTGCAAGAGACATTTCCTGGCAGCGTAATTTCTCGTCGTGGCAATACCAACTGGCCACCAAGATCATGCGATTTGACACTTTTTTGTGGGGCTACAAGGAAGACCGTGTTTATGCAGGTAAACCTTCAACTCTTGAGTACTTAAAAACCAACATTCGTCAAGTTATGGCTGAGATGCCGCCCAATATGTGTCAAGAAGTGGTCGAAATCTCAAAAGAATCAATGCTTGCAACATTTCGCGTGGAGGTCATTTAAATGATTTAGTGTTTCACATATAATGTCAACGTTCAAACTTTACAATAAAAAAGAAAAATATAATGAAAAAATATTTTATTTGGGTTTTATTTATGTTTACTTTTGAAATCACGAAACCTTATAAGGGAGTAACAACATGATATGCGGCTTTATATTATTGTCCGACATTTGAGAACCTGAAAAGTAGAAAACTTCAACACCCAGAATTTAGTGTAAAAACATATCTAGCCAAAGGCAATACGAGAAAAGTTCACATCTTCATAAGAATCTCGGGTTAGTTCAGAGATATCAACCGTAAATGATACTTAAATGACGTAGACTTGACTTTTTTCTTTAAACCGATGGTGTAGTATTTAGAACATGGGCATTTGATTTCGTAGCTAGTGGAAGATCAAATTTTTTATTTATTTCGTGATAATTCTTGGAGACGTTATATCGAATTTGGGAATTGTCTATGACTAAACAAAATAATTTTTGGATTTTTCTCTTAACAACACGTGTAGTTTTCATGTTAAAGGCTTTTAAACATACAAAATTCTTTTGGTTTTTTATATTGTCTGGCCTTTTCCAAAAATTTCATTTTCATTATTTACTTTCATTGAGCCATGCATTGCATGTTTGTGGGCATTGTTTGCACTCCAATAAATTTCAAATTGAAATTTGTTTTGAAAAGAATTTTTTGCAACAGAATCAAAGAGAAAACAATATACATATGTATGTACAGTCAACCCTCCTATAACGCGGTATTCTCAGAACACGGTTTCCATATAATGCGAGGCTGAAATTGCGACAGCCCTCCTATAACGTGGTACGCTTATGCGCGGTTTGCTTTTAATTTCATCCCATAACTTCCTGCCGCATAGCCTATGAATGAATAGTAACTGGATATTATAAGAGGGTTTAATCTAAGGTTTATTTTCGACTTAAAAGCTTAGCCGAGATACAGTACCGTGCAAAATAATTGCAGTTGGATTTTTAATTTAAAAAAACAGTTAATGAAGATGAACCAAGTGAGGAAAAATTTTAAAAAAATTCCATTATTTTACAAGTCTTTCTTAATTTTGTTGGAAACCAGTCTTATAGTTTCGTTTTTATTTAATTTTTTTATCAATCTTTATATAGACTCTTGAATTCAATAAAAATAATTTATAATTTATCTTGCCCCGTGTAACGCGTTACGAATGATGTGATTTGTACTAATTCTGTGTTTCTAATAGCACGATTTCCATGCAAAACTGTAGACGGTTACCATAGAACGCGTTACGAATTAGCTTGGTTTGTGCCTGAAGTCCGAGTTTCTTATAGCACGGTTTCCATATAACGCGGTAGACGGTTTCCATAGAACGCACTACGAATAAGCTTGGTTTGTACCTGAAATCCGAGCAACTTATAGCGAGGTTTCCATACAACGCGGTGGATGGTTTGCATAGAACGCGCTACGAATTAGCCTGATTTATACCTGAAATCCGAGTAACTTATAGCGCGGTTTCCATACAACGCGGTAGACAGTTTCCATAGAAAGCGCTACAAATTATCCTGGTTTGTACCTGAAATCCGTATTTCTTATAGCGCGGCTTCCTTATAACGCAGTATGAACTCACCGCATAATAGGAGGGTTGACTGTATATACATACAATATAAAAATGCATATACAGTTTATTTGTTGTTGTGTTGCGCTTTTTTCCTTTCTTTATCAATAACAAATGTTTGTTGATTCCTTTTAAAAGGTCGATAATAAATTGAGTGTGTGTGTTTCTCCTTCTTTTTAAACGATTTTTTTCTTCTTTAAAAAATATTGAAAAATCAGAATAAAATTGAATTGAAGTGGTCTTTGTTATCGGATGGGACATCCTCCGGTTTATATTCGAATCATCGGTTACTGTGAATCTGGCATTGCTTATGCCATTCTATTCTGTTACAAAATTCAGTATTTAATCTCCACCGAACATAATGACTCGATTTAGGCTTGAGCAACGTTGGGATTTATTGGGCCAACAAAAAACTGCACGACGATGTCGATCTTGCAAAAATTGCGTTACTTGGTGGGTACGAAAAGCCACCCGTATTCTTACAGAACCCAATGCACCCATTACTAGAGACTGTTTGGCGCGGCTTGTGCAGCGGAGTCGCCATTGGCCCATATTTCTTTGAAAATGAGGACGGCTTAACCATTGCGTTCAATGGAGTCTCCCATCGCAACATTAGTACCCATTTTTTTGTACCCCCTCTTGGTGGTATTGATGTTAATGATGTTTGGTTTCAACAGAATGGTACAACTTGCCACACGTCTCATGCCATAATCGATTTTTACGTTAAAAGTTTGATGACCGTTTAATATGCCGAAATGGTAATGTCTGTTGCACGTCAAGGAGCTTCGATTTGATACCATTTTCTATAGGGTGCCGTTAAAGAGAAATACTAAGCCAACAAGCCAGAGACAATTGAGTATTTGAAAACCAACATTCGTGATGCCATTACCGAGATACGATCCCATAACTCGAAAAAAAGAATGAAAATTGATTCGAACGAATAAGAAATTGGCCTGGGATTTGAATCAAGACCTCACCGCTAATAAGCCAACGCACTAGATACTAAATTGCGGCGAGTAGTTTATTTATAAGCATTAGGACCTTCCTGACTCAATATGAGATCCGTGTTTCCCTAGCATGTACATCAGACATTATGTAGACGATTTTGTATTCTCAAAATGTAGAAGCTTTTAGGACGTGAGGAAAACTCATGTGATGATTGGTGGTGGTGACATGATTTTAAATCGTTAAAATCGTTTCAGTAACGTCTTGGAAACACAATTTAAAAGAGAGAGAGAGAGAAAGAGAGAAAATAACATGTGAACAATAGGATAAAAAGGAGAAAAAAAACAAAAAGAAATAAAATAAACTGTTTCTGTATCTTACTTACTTAATTGGCCATAACAACCCGATTAACGGATTTCGGCCTGCCGCAATACATCCTTCCAGGCGCCTCTGCTTCTTGCGCGCCTACGCCAGTTGGTCACACCAATCGATGACAGGGCTTCCTCGACTTGGTCCTTCCAACGGATACAAGGTCGTCCTCTTCGCCGACTTCCGCAGATCCCCGCATCAAATACCCGTTTCGCCGGAGCATCCTCCTCCATTCGAACGACATGGCCGAGCCAGCGCAGCCGCTGGATATTAATACGCTGTACAACGTCTATGTCGTTGAGGAGCTCATACAGCTCACTGTTAGATCGGACGCGGAAATCATCGCCAACTCGCACAGGACCGAAGATCTTACGTAGGACTTTCCTCTCGAATACCCTCAAGGCTGCTGCATCAGTTCTTAATAGGGTCCATGCCCCTGCGCCATAAAGAAGCACGGGTAAGATGAGGGTCTTGTAGAGTATTAATTTTGTCGCACGAGAGAGGTCTCTGCTGCTCAATTGCCTATTGAGACCACTGTATCATAAAACAGAAAAAGAAATCATCCAGAAGACTAATAGATTTAAAGCAGATTTTGAGTTAAGGTCTTTACAGATCACAAACCTATCTCCTTAAATTAGTGCCTGGTATCCCCTACAGCGTGCAGTAAGCTGGATTATGTTTCGAATTGAAATACATTTGGTGTCATAATAATAACAATTAGGCAATTTCCCAAAAATACCCAAAAAAAAAATTATTCCTTTGCCATTGTTCCAGCAATTTCAATTCAATTTCCCATTTTTTTTTTTGACTGACATCGGTCAAATTTATGACAAACCATGATTTTGACGTTTTTCAATCGTTTTTTTGCTTCCTTTTTGCTTAAATTTCCCATTTATGTGGCCAACAATAAAAATAACTCAATTTGAATGATGATGGTGATGATGATGATGATGATGGGCTATATTTGGCTATCTGCAGTATATGTAGAGAATACCACAAATGTATTTTTGAAAAACTGTACCACAAAACAAATAAATTTAGAAATAGAATATCTGTGTTTTAAAATATTTTCCTCCTTCCTTTTTTTTTCAAAAAGAAAAAAATAAAATCAAATTTATTTACACAAAATAAAAATGGACGAACAGAAAGTAGAATATTTTCTCCTCTCTATGGATTTACATTTATCGGGAATATACATTTTGTAGTGGCATAGTAAAATTGGATTTAATGGGCCTATTCATTGTTTGTGTATGTGTGTATTCAGAAAAAATGAAACAATTACAGGGTGGCTAATATATAATGCAACAAAGTAAAGCGCCAAATTTAAAATTTTTTTTTTTTTAATTTTCTTGTACAAAAGCAAAAAATGTTGGAAATAACATCCAGCTTAAGAATCTGTTTAGATTTGTTCTAATTGGCCACTTTTGGTACGAATTATGGCCTTCAAACGGCCGAAAAAGACATTACAGGCTGCACGAAAGTTGCTTTGCGGTATTTTGGCCCATTCCCGGCGAAGCGCCGTCTTGAGATGACCTATACATTGGTATTTTTTAGTGAGAACCTTACTCTCCAAAATGCCCCAGGCGCAAAAGTCCAACGGATTGAGATCCGGAGATTTTGGTGGCCATTGTGCGGTAAAAATGAAGCGAGGCACATCCTTTTTAAGCCATTCTTGGTTGACGCGTGCTGAGTGGGGTGGTGCTGAATCCTTTTGGAATGGAATGCGGTCGAAATGTTTGTCAGCCCAGGGCTTCAATACAGTCTTTAAGATATTTGCCCAATAATATTTGGCATTTATTTTGACCCCGCGGTCTATGAATACGAGCTGTGAGCGAGCATTGGCCGTTAAGGCGGCCCACACCATTACCATCGGCGGCGCTTGAGTTCGAGTGGCCAATCGCAGGTGTAAATTTTCTGCTGACCTCTTTGGCGAGTAAACCCGATTATTTTGTTTGTTCACAAACTGCTCAATTTGGAATGGCTGCTCATCGAAGATAACCAAATTCGGTAACTGGCTACTTTTGTGCAAGCGAAGTAACCCCTTGGCTCTTATCAGTCTAACTTTTTTTGCTCATCAGTGAGCTCTTGCACTTTTTGGAACTTCAATGGCTTTAGTACAAAGTAATTTTTCAATATGTATTGCATCCGTTCTCGCGATATGTTCATCTCATGAGCAATTTTTCTAACACTACGGCGTGGATTTCAATCAAATTTGGCCTTCACTTTTCGTATAATTTCCGGTGTTGTAACCGTTTTTTATTCGTCCACTTTTTGGACGCGATGCAACACTGCCAGTATCACGGTAACGAGCAACGGTACGAGAATCAAAAGATTTTGTTCACATTTAAATGCTGGAGGACTCTAACGATAGCCAGCTGTTGCTTTCCAGCCAAATATAAAGCAATCACACTACTACGCTTGAATTCGATCACGAATAAATTTTATTCTGAATGCAATACAGCAAAATGCTTTTGTAAGCTTGTAAATAATAAAATGAACTGTCACTGGAATAAATCTGTCAGCTGTCAGACAAGCAGTTTACAAATGATAACAACCTGAAGTTGGTTGCAATACATATCAGCCACCCTGCATAAGGAAAATATTATAATTTAGTGCTTGTGCTTATTGAAATAGTACTTTTTCATACATGACTGATCATTCTAACCCTTCATAATTGATTACGACCTAACTTTTCACAACATGAGTAGGTTCTCCGAACAACAGTTTTTAAAAAAAAACTTTTCATGGCAATTTTATTTATTCCCTCAGAATTTTTGGCAGAAATCTGCTGCGAGAAAGTTCCCTTTAAAATATTTTTCATGTTTCGTTATGATGTCTGACCTGGGGTGTGAATCGTGTTCGAATTATACAAAGTGTTCTGTACGAGTGGTCAGAATTTTTTTTGAAATCTAGTCAAAGACTTTAGGATATTATGTTTCCGATCCTCGTAATAAAGCTATTACCAACAAATTATTGAAGATTTTGGTGAAGTTATAAGGAAGGTTTTATATTTACTGGTTTTGTTTAATAAAACAGTCAATTTAAATTCAATTCACTTTATTCACTTCCTACATTATGTAACTCAACTGTGTAAATAAATTTTGTAAATAAATTCCTTTGAAGCCCCACATATGATATACTAAATATTGTTTAGATTTTTGGTTTCCTAAATTGTTTCCCAAAATTTGTTTTGAATCCTTCAAACAATCCTGCCTACTAACTTCCTTTTATTTATGCTTACAACAACCATTTGATTTAATAGTTTAAAATCCCTTTTTGAAAAGTTTTTTCTCGTTTAAAAAGAACAGAATTTATTTTTTTAAAAATATTGTATTGAATTAACAATCAAACGAACAAAGAAAAATACGAGTAAAGAATAAAAAAAAAAAAGAAAATCTAAACCACCAGTCCATGAGACGTGATTTTACATGAATTTATTGATTTCGATTTTTAAATCTAAAGGATGATGTGTAAGAAAGGGTTATTCAATCTCAAAATAAAGGAACTCTATAAGCGATTTTGTTTATCACTTTATTTCATTGTGATTTACAAGTATTTCCTCTTCCTGTGTTTTATTTCCCACAACGTGGTGTTTGTTGAATATTTATTTTGTTTACAAATTGTTTTTATTTTATACTTGAACTGCTGTGCTTTAAGGATAACAATACATTAATCTTTTTTAACAAATATAACAACAAAATACATTCCCGTGTTCCTTCTGTTAGATCGCGGGGGGGGGCTGCTTTAAATCTACTCATCTTCTGGTTGATTTCTCATTGATTTTTAGGATACAAAAACCGTTTATTTTATTTCTCTTTGTTTTTTGCTCCTTTTTGTCCTATTGTTCACTTGTTAATTTCTGTTTTTTACTCTCTCTCCTTCTCTCTCTCTCTCTCTCTCTCTTAGATTGTGTTACCAAGACGTTACTAAAACGATATTGACGTTTAAAAATCCTGCCACCACCAATAATCATCACATAAGTTTTCCTCACGTCCTATAAGTGCCTACATTTTGAGTATACAAAATCGTCTATATAATGCCTGATGTCCATGCCAGGGAAACACGGACCTCATATGGAGTCAGGAAGGTTACTTAAATCAATTTGAATTTTTGTAAATAAAGTCAGGTCAGGTCAGGTCGTAGTGGTAGATCTGATATCACAAAGCTCACTTGAGCACGCATGGCAGCCCGTTGTGATGCCACGGGTGAAACGCAGTCCCTGTACTAACTAAGTTCCGCCAAATCAGGGAAAGGAAGAAGTTGATCAGCGCAAGGGCTGCACAACAAAAGCCCCGTACTGGAAAACCAGCCAGAAAATTTGATGAACGAAGCTATATCCTTGATATCAATAGATGATAGCTCCGTTAAGGTAACAAGGAATGGGGAGCCAAATAACCTATATCTACACCTAGCAAGAGACGGGCACTGACAAAGAAAGTGAATAACGATTTCTACTTCCGCAGTAGACCTGCATCCACGGCAGAAGTCGTTAAAAGGGAGCCTGATTCTCTCGGCGTACCTACCCATGATGCAATGACCCGTAAGCACGGCCATTACAGTCGAGATAACATCACGACCGAGACAAAGTAATCGGTTGTTACGCCTTCCATCCATCCTGGGCCAGGAAAGTCTAGGGTTGGAGCAGGACTCCTCATTGACCCAGACTAAGTTAGCGTCCCGAAGGAAAGTTAATGTCAACATTGTCCCGATGGTCAACTTGACCAAGGCAAGTGGCATACCCAACTCAACAGAAGAGGATTCCGGAAGAAGCGCACCAGCTCTGGCGAGCTCGTCGGGCCTACAGTTTCCCGGAATTTCGCTGTGCCCTGGGACCCACACCAGAGAGAAAGTACTCGCCGAAATTTAGTATTTAGTGTGTTGGCTTATTAGAAATGAAGTCTCTTGGTTCAAACGTCAGGTCAGTTTCGATCGATCCAATTTTTATGCACTTTTTCCATTTATGTTATCGTATCTTGGTAATGGCATCATGAATGTTGGCTTTCAAATACTCAATTCACTGTAGTTTGTCGGCATAACACTTTTCTTTTTCGGTGTCTTACAGAAAATACTCTAACAGCGTCAAATCACAGCTTCTTGGCGGCCAATTGACATTACGATTTTGCCTAATAAAAGGGGCATCAAACTTTTGAGGCAATAAATCGATTGTGGCATTAGATATGCGGAAAGTTGCACTAACTTGCTGAAACCAAATATCAATCACATTAACACCCTTAAGAACGGGTAGAAAAAAATCGATTATCCTCGTAGTGCGACAGGTGTTTCCATTGATCACAATGATTTTTTTTTATAAAAACCAACACTCAGGGGATGGCCCCTACTCATGCAGTGATTTGTACATGTTTAGGAAAATATGTTATAGGAAGGTGGAAAGAGGGAGTAGTGTTTGTGGACATTTGACTTAAAAACCTTCGCAGGGAGATCATTCCACAATCCAGCAATGCGGGCTAAAAATGAATTCTCCCTGTAATGCATTGTGCAGTTACCTGGATAATCAACCACAAAAGGATGTGCTCTGCGAGAAGCTTGAGTACCACGTAAAAATATGTGGTTATCGGGAACCAAGCCTCTTATCTCTCGAGAACTTACATACATAATTCGCCATTGCAACCCTTCACTCAGGATTACGACCTAGCTTCTCACACTACTTATGTTGTGTGCGTCAATTTTATACATGAGTGGCGGGTCCTACAGTTTAAAGTCGACTCCGAACGACCGATTTTTGAGATGCTTTTCATGGCAATTTTTACTCTCAGAGTGTTTTACCAGAAATCTGGTGAGAGGAAGTCGCCGAAGAAATATTTTTCGTTTTGATGTCTGACCTCGAGAACACCTCCCATTATAGTTGTACCGATAGAACATTGAAACACACGCCACATTGCAACGATGCTCCAACGACGCAATAGAGTTGGATACCCTATTGTCATTAATAAGCACCTTCGCCCTCTTCTGTACGCGGTCGAGAAGCTTCAAAATAGACTTTAAAAAACCGGCCCATACATGAGAGTTGTACTCCATCCGGGGTCGCATAAAGGTCCTTTAAATAGTAAGAAGGTAGGATGGAGTGAAGTATTTTCTGCAACGTTTCAAAAAACCAAGGCACTTGAATGCTTCATTCGACACTCGAAAAATGTGATCGTTCCAACGAGCATCACAACTAATTCTTATGCCTAGAACATCAAGAGCATCCGCCTCCTCAGTATTTACATTACCCATAGAAGACCAGCACCAGCATCATGCCGGTGTGTCAAAAAACAACATTGGGTATTGCACGCATTGAAATTGACCCTGTTCGCGCGGCCCTACTCAGAGATTGTTATTAAGTCACCTGTGAGTGTGTCATTCATGTTCGACCTCCTTGCCCCAATCTCCAAAAAGCCCCGGCCTTCGATCAAATGAATGTGGATGACAAATGTTCCTGTCATCTGCAAAAGAGTAAATGGGATTCGAAGTAATAGATAGAAGATCATTAAGGAAAATACGAAAAAGTGTAGGAGAAAGAACAGAGCCCTGCGGTACCCCTGAATTTATACTGAACTCGTCGGAAAAGACGCCATCTATAACCACTCTAAAAGTGCGATCTTTGAGAAAGCTCAATATAAATCGAGAGAAGTGACTACCAGAGCCTCATGCCAGACCCTATCAAACGCCTTCATTTTCGAAGAAATAAATGCCAATGGTGACTTCGCTATACAAGCTGCAACAAACTGTAACACGTAATGGATGTATTGTTGGTCTCTGTAAGGCCACGTGTGGGTTTTCTGAGCCCTAAATGAGATGATTTTGTTTATCAATGTATCTGCCAATATGAAAATAATCTTTAAAGGAAAAGATGGCCGACATCATCACGCAGTTTTTCCTTGGTCCAGCTAGCACAGCAAAAACAAATCGGATGGTCAGGCGCCTGCATCTTTTGCATCAGTTAAACTTTGTAAAGGGACGGGATCTTTTAGCAAAATTCACCGTATACTTGAGCGTAAAATGTTAAATTCTTGAGAACGATGACAAACTGATACTGAAGGATTCTCTCGCATAATCGCAACCTCTGCTTCGTTGTTTTCGAGCGTCTTGGCCCATCAGCAATCAAACAACTTTCACGAATTTTAACAATAAACTTGCAAATACCGGGTACTGTTGGCTCTTCTCTGCAACCAGATTTTGTTTCCGCTTGTTGTGAAAATAAGGAGTGCGCACGAAAAAAACTGGTTTTACACTTTTCGTTATAGAAATAAAACAAAGTGGCAGATTTTTTGAGCGCACTTCTTAAATTGCAAATAAATCCCAACATTACTCCCCACCATAAATCGATTCACTACGCTCATTGAAGGTAATCTAGAGAATTTTGTAGCAGAAGGGGTGAAATACGTCTGGCCAGATTCGGAAGTAACCCCGATGGTTTAAATTTAAACCGATAGGTGGTCTAACTGATATGAATTTTAGACGGTCAACAAGAAGTTGATGCCGTGGGTGTAAAAACAAATGTCATCAAGATAACAAAAGGTCAGTTTGCCCAAAAACGAACGCCCATAAAAATAAAACCTTTTTGGAAAAATAAAACAGAAAAAAAATTTAACCTGAAGGCAAATTTTACAGCTAACAAAACTGCCCCTTTAAGTTTTATTTTTCCTTTGGGGGGGGGTGGTTCTATTGTATCATTTTGTTGTTTATTTCATGTAAATATTATCGAAGTTATTTTATATCTTTCAACTTGAATTTCAAGTGTTTAATGTTTCCGGTCTATTGCCTTGTTGTTGTCTGTTCATTGTTTAGGTTCATAAGCTAACACTTCTGTCTACAAAAACTTTTGCCAAAGGTGGTGCTGAAAAAGAAAGGATAAAGACCATTATCTGCTTAAAGAGGCAGAAATAAAAACTTTATGAAACCACAAAGAAAAACAACAATTAAAAATAAAACAAATGGAAAATGGAAACGAAAATATTTTAGAAATTTACAGGTGCGTGTTAAACGACATTAAATTTGTGGCAACAGGAAGCTTTACAACACTTTTTTTGTATTACCATTCTATATCCCTTTTCCTCCTTATCTTTACAATTTCTTATATTTTATGAAGTCTACTTGAAATATTTTTTGTTTGTTTTATAAACACCTCTTAAAAAGAATACAAAACAAAATCAGTCTAGAGCTAGAGTATTTTTATTTGCCTCAAATAAAGTACAAATTGTGGGTTTGAGTAAAAAAAAAATATTTTTTTTTATTATTTTTGTAGTGACGGCAGACTGTTAAATGCATACATAATTGGTCATTACAATCCTTCAGTCAGGATTACGACCTTACTTCTCACACCACTTATGTTGTGCACGTTGGTGGATCCTACAGTTAAAATCGTCCCCGAATGACAGATTTTTTTGGGAAACTTTTTCATGGCAATTTTTGCCAGACATCTGTTGATGTTTGACCTGTGATTTGAACTCGTGCCTTCAGTCTAATAAGCCGTCACACTACCTACTAGACTACGGCGACTCCAATAAAAACATAAAACTAAAGCATTAATTTGGCGGAAGTTAAAAGAAGTAAAGAAACGATCAAGCATTACTTGTTGGTCTGTTAACAGTCTGCAAGATATTGTAAAACACTTTCAAGGCCCACAATCACTGCTACATTTTGCAAGGTTAACTTATTACTTACTTACTTACTTAATTGGCCATAACAACCCGATTAACGAATTTCGGCCGCCTCTGCTTCTTACGCGCCTACACCAGTTGGTCACACCAATCGATGACAGGGCTTCCTCGATTTGGTCCTTCCAACGGATACAAAGTCGTCGTCCTCTTCGCCAACATCCACAGATCCCTGCATCAAATACCCGTTTCGCCGGAGCATCCTCCTCCATTCAAACGACATGGCCAAGCCAGCGCAGCCGCTGTATATTAATACGATGTACAACGTCTCATACAGCTTCCTGTTGGATCGGATGCCGAAATCATCGCCAACGCATTGGACCGAAGATCTTACGTGGGACTTTTCTCACGAATACTCTCAAGACTTTTGTATCAGTTCTTAATAGGGTCCGTGCTTCTGCGCCATAAAGAAGCACGGGTAGAATGAGTGTCTTGTTGAGTTTTAGTTCCGTCTTACAAGAGAGGTCTCTGCTACTCAATTGCCTTTTGAGACCATCGTAGCACCTATTACCAAAATTAATTCTGCGCTTGATCTCCAGACTGACATCATTTTCGGTGGTAACTGCGGAACCAAAATAAATTAATTCCTTGACTGTATCAAAAGTAGAGTTATCGGCCGTAATTTGAGAATCTGTACACTGCACGGCTCTAGTTATCGATAACATATACTTCGTTTTGCCCTCATTTACTGCCAGACCCATCTTCTTAGGCAGCAGTGACATCTCGCTTGGTACGCTCTATGATGTCGATGTCGTCAGCGTTTGGAAGCAACTGTACAATAGTGCTATTGCAATGCGCTCCCACCTTTCGCAAAACACTCTCCATGATAAAGTTGTAGAGGTCGCATGATAAGGGGTGGCCTTGTCTGAAACCTCTCAGGGTATCAAAAGGTTCGGAGAGGTCCATTCCTATCTGTACGTAGCTGCAGGCATTGCTCAACGTCATTCTGTATAGCCTTATCAATTTTGCAGGTATATCGATCTCAGACATTGCGGCAAAAAACACGATCTTATGGTCGAAATCAGCCTTATAGTCGACAAAAAGATGGTGTGTGTCGACTTATTTTTCGTGGGTCTTTCCAGGACTTGTGTGAAGATCTGGTTGCTGGTGGACTTGCCAGGTCTAAAACCGCACTGATAAGGTCCAATCAGTGTTTTTACTAGTGGCTTCAGTCGTTCACACAATACGCCTCTATAAACATTAGAAGTTGGCGCATATCGTTGGGTCTCCCTTTTTCAGGACAGGACAGAAAACTCTGAGGTTCTAATCGTTGGGCATGCTTTCCTCTAGCCATATTTTGTAAATAAGCTGGCGCATGTGTCCTACCAACTCATTGCATACGGTCTTAAATAATTCAGCAGGAGGCCATCAAGACCTGCCGCTTCGTTGTTTTTAAGAGGTTGACTGAGTGTGGATAAATCTGTAACAAAGAGAAGAAGAAAATATGTCAAGTTATAAGAGAAAGAAGCGCTTTAGTAAAGCCTACAAACAGAATTATAAAAATAAAATAATTTTTTTTAATAAAATAGTTTTAAATTCCTTTTGTTGCTTATTACAAAAAAAATCTGGGAGTCCAAAAAATTAGCATTGAAAAGTATCCACGGTTTAAAAAAACTTTTAAAAAATCTTTCGTTTGGATTCGACTGCAGATCCCATGGATGAAATTAGCACACTCAGCAGAAGTGGTGTGAGAAGCTTGGTTGGTGGTAATGCTGATTGTATGGTTGCTTGTTAGAAATAATTCTTACATGCCTCGTTACATGTTGATGAGTTGTTTTTTTTTCATTTTCAGAATATAACAGCAATTCAACAGACAGAATATCCGAAGAGGTGTGAACAATTTAAAAGAGGCACCTTTTGATGAATATTATGACGGAGACAGCACTTCTTCAAGGACAGTGGAAATTTTCTATTGTATAGTAAACATTTTTTATTGATTTTATTTAGTTTAAAAGCTTTAATGTATCTTGCAATTCTTATAAAAATAAATAAACAAGGAACTCATATGTACTTTCATTGCTTAATACATGTGCAGACAATCAATATTTGCTCATATTTATGTGTGTTTTGACTTTATTATTGTCGTAAATATAGTTTATATTCCTTAAACCAATAAATAATGGTAATAAATCTTTAAAGAGAGAAAACAGAAGAAGAAAAATAAATAAAAAAAATGAAAGAGAAATCTTGACTTACCTTTATCTGATATTAAATGAAATCCAGTATCATCTAACATTATCAAGTAACTCTTAATGGTTTTGCATTTATATTTACACTGAGAAGCATACCAGGATATACGAGGTGTTAGAGACATCATGAAAGCGAGAGTATAAGAGTGCAAGAGAACACATACTGTGGGCGTCAAAAGAAGGTGTACATAAATTTATTTTATTATATTATTTGTATTTTAAAATTGTTACATTGCCAGTTTTTAAAATTGTGACAGATAAAAAATAATTACAAATTCGAAATATTGACAAATTTTTTCGGCCACTCTCCTTACAAGTGGTAAAAGTTGAGTTTGTTGATTGTTAGAATTTTATTCATATTATACACTTTCTTTTAGCGTTCTCGCTAAATAAATAATAAAAACACTAGAATTTATGCATGTGCATTGGAAAATATTATAAATTCATCGTCGGTATCGTCATCGTTGTTTTTATTATGAAAAATAATCCATCAGAAACGCACTTGTGTGTATGAGTGCATATTGTTATCGTTATATAATGTTATCGTTACATTTTCGTTTCATATTTTTTTCGTTAGTTCATCATACACATTATCATAAGGGATTGCAAAATATAAACGTATTTCTATTCATATTTTATACCAAAGTGGCAAAGTTTTTGCAAGAAATCCGTTTAGAAGAAGTCTCCGCGGAAATATTTTTCATATTTTGTTGGCCTTGAAATGCTCAGTTGTCACCGATTTGTGGACATAGTAATTTTCTTTAACGACGCCCCACAGAAAATAGACCAACGGTGTCAAATTAGTGCTCTTTGGTAAGCAATTAACATCACCATTTCAGGAATTTCAATAACCATTAAACGTTTGACGCATTATATCGATTGTTGCAAGAGATTTGTGGAAAATTGTGCCATTCTGTTTAAACCAAATATTGTTCAAATCAATACCATGAAGGGCGCTTCCTATACCTATAACCGTACCATAGACCATAATGTTTGCTTCCTCCTCATTTGTAATGTAAATATGGGCCGCTTCTGTCCCCACTTCACAAGCCGCACTAAGCAGTCAATCGTAATGGATATATTGGGTTCTGTAAGACAACGTATGGACTTTCGTTTCCCCAAATACAGCACTTTTTCTTATTAACGCAACCACCAAGATGAAAATGAGCTTTATGCGAATAGATTTGTTGTGCCAAATCGATATCACCGTGCAATTTCTCGTTCACCCATTTATTCTAAAAAATCGTAATGTTAGTTCAGCGTAAATCGCTTCACTACGTAGATTGGAGATGATACAGGGTAGCTGACATATAATGCAACAAAGTAATTTCTTAATTTTATTGTTGGAAATAACATCAAATATTAGAACATCAAATTTAGGTATGAATTATTAGTTTCAAGCGGCCGACAAAGCCATCACAGGCTGCACGAAAGTGGCTCTGTGGTATTTTGGCCTATTCCCGGCGAAGCGCCGTCTTGAGATGATCGACACTTTGGTATTTTTTAGTGAGAACCTTACTGTCCAAAATGCCCCAGCCACAAAAGTTCAACGGATTGAGATCCGGCGATTTTGGTGGCCATTGTGCGGTAGAAATGAAGCGAGGAACATCCTTTTTAAACCATTCTTGGTTGATGCATGCTGAGTGCGATGGTTCTGAGTCCTGTTGGAATGGCCGTGGTGTGTCTACCCAGGGCTTCAATACTGTCTTTAAGACATTTTCCCGATAATATTCGGCATTTATTTTGGCTTCAGGGTCGATGAATACGAGCGCGGAGCGACCATCGACGGCACTGGAATTCTGCTGTCCAATCGCAGGTGTAAATTTTCAGCTGACCTCTTTGGCAAGTAAATCCGATCATTTTGTTTGTTCACAAACTGCTTAATTTTCTCATCGGAGAAAACCAAATTCGGTAACTGACCACTTTCGTGCAAGCGAAGTAACTCCTTGGCTCTTTCCAGTCTAACTTTTTTTATGTCCATCGGTGAGCTCTTGCACTTTTTGAAACCTCAATGGCTTTAGCCACGGCTTTAGTCAATATGTGTTGCATCCGTTCTCGTGGATCATTTCTGGTGTTGTTACCCTTTTTGTTTCGTCCATTTTTTGGACGCGATGCAACACTGCCAGTATCAGGGTAACGAGCAATGGTACGAGAAACAAAAGATTTTTTCACATTTGAATGCTGGAGGGCTCTAACGATAGCCACCTGTGATTTTACAGCCAAATAAATTGAATTCCATTACGAATAACTTTTTTTTTAATGCAATAGATCAAAATGCTTTTGTAAACTTGTGAATAATAAAATGAACTGTCACTGAAATAAATCTGTCAGCTGTCAGACGAGCGGCTTACAAATGATAACAACCTGAAGTTGGTTGCAATACATATCAGCCACCCTGTATATAGAATTTTCTGACAAAATAGGATGTCGTAAGTATTAACAGATTCGAAATAATTGATGGCACAAATTTAAACTGATAAATGGTCCACTTTATGCTTATTATCTAAAAATCTAATTTTGTGTTTGCTTGACCAATCAATTGATCAAAAATCAAAGTTAATCTCCTCTTATCACTGTTATTGATAGTCGAAATAGTGAAGCATTTTCGTAGAGGGCACTGTATGCATTTTTCTAAAAATTCAATCTCCAGAGAAAGCAATAAAATTAATTTTTAATCAACTTAACTTTCACAACGAAATCACATTATAAAGTGGCATATTCATCTATTTGCATGCAAACAGTAACAAAGTTCTTAATATGTTTTAAGTACTACCGTACGTATGAGTGATTTTGTGCTATGATGTTTACACAAAAATAACACTCATACGCTAGCCGTATATGAATTGAATTAAAGAAAATAAAATTAAAATCATTGTGCAACAAAAGTAAAAAGATTTCTTCAACAAAATTGAAAAAGATAATAATAATTAAATAATATTGTGATAAATTATTAGAAATATTTTTATTAAAAATAAAAATAAAAACAAAAAAAAAAATTTTTTTATTTGTATTTTTCTTTTCCTTGGAGTTTTAATCAAATGAAATGGAAACCAAGGAGGTGAAGTATTATGGATGCAATGTGTACAATAAGATTGTCAATAAATTTTGTTTTAATTTGAAAATTATTAAACTTGTTGACCTTAAAAAATATAAACAAAAAAAATTATTTTTAAACAAAGAAAGAAAGCTTTTCTTTTAAAATGTGACAATGAAATTGTATAATTTTTCTTTTAAATTTTTAAATTAAATTAAATAATAAAATATTTAATTGCTTTCATTTCCGTAATACAACGTCTATATGTATGTACCAGAGATCAGCAATAAGTATTCAAAACGATGAGTAAGTTCGAATCATTCTTATAATTTCTGATACTTATAAGCATTCATACTTATTTTAATAAGATACTCATACTACTCATACTCAAAGTTGGAAGTACTCGTCATATTTATACTTAACAATACGCATGATGTTATAGACTTCGACTCGTCTCTACTTAACATTTGCACGAAGCACAAAATAAGTATGATTCGCGTACGAGTACTGCAATACTCACAAGGAGATTGTATGTATGCTTTACTTATTGTCTTTCATTTCTTCTTTATTTGTATATGTAACAACAACAAACAAATTTTGATGAATGATTCAAGCCACTTGAATCACTTATAAGTATTGTAAGTATTTTTCTAAATTTATGAATCTGAATGAGTAGATGTGTGAATGAAACATATTTCGAATGTTATGAGTTTAATGTCAACGTTGTATTCATACTCATTGCTACTTATACTTATAAATCAATGTTGTAGCGAGCACGAATGAATCAGATTAGTTGAATTTCAATTCTGTTGACTTATTCATACTCAAAATTGCGTGAGTGCTTGTGAGTAGCGGAGAAACGATTCATTGCTGATCTCTGGTATATACCTTATAGAATCATAAACTAAGCATGTGATAATGTTATGATCTTTGCCATAGTTGTTGCGCATAAGTCGGGAAAGGTTCCTAAGTTGGTATGACCAATTTCCGATAGATGGAGCTACTGCAACTTACTAAAAATGAATTAAATAATATGATGAATATGTTATTGCGCATGAGTAGACAAAGGTTTCAAAGCTGGTATGACCAATTTAAGACAGGTGTTGCCACTGGTCCAGTGAACCGCACAATGCATTACAGCGAGAATTCATTTTTTGCCCGCACTGCTCGCTTGTGGAATGATCTTCCTGCGAAGATTTTTCCCGTCAATTACGATATTGGTAAGTTTAAATCAAATGTACCCAAACAGTACTCCCTCTTTCCACCTTCCTATAACCTATTTTCCTAAGCCTGCATAATGCACTGCATGAGTAGGGGCCATCCGCTGAGTGTTGGTTTTTAAAAAAAAGTTAAAAATGAAGATGATGGCTAGTGTCAACCGAGAATGAGAAAGATACCGCGCCTAAGATGTTTTAACGAAATGATCTTTAAGAAAAAAAGAGAAGAGCAACGGAGATGTCAAACGAAAACCAGAAATGAAACGTGCAACGTGAGAATTTTTTTTCATTATTTATTTAAATAAGTTTTCGAAATATACGTACGTATATACGTACGTAATTAGTCATGGCATTCCTTTAATCCTGCCTGCGACATATTTTCTCACACCACTTATGTTGTGTGTGATAATTTGTATAAATGAAATGTGGAATCTACAATTTAAAGTCGACTTCGTTCGATAAGGGTTTTTGCCAGGATTCTACTGAGAGGCAGTCGCCAAAGAAATATGTTTCATGTTTCGTTTTGTTCGTGATATCTGACCCGGGCCTTGAACCGAGGCTTTACTTCAAATAAGTGAATAAATTACCAACTAGACTATGACGACTTCAAGTACAACCCAATTTTATTCTACTCATCTATTATATGATCATCTTCATAGACTGCCTACATGATGGCAATCAATCTTGTCGATATTGTGTGAATAAAAATCACCTGCTCTCGACAAATCCGTATGATGATGATGGGTGAAAATAAAATCCACATTATTTCTCTTATGGCCAGCAGGCAATGAAGGTGAATGAGTAGTTAACGAACCTAAGAAAGCGCGTAATATCTTTCGTTTTCTGATACTGAAGGCTTTGTTCGCATGAAAGAAAATTTGAAGCTTTACTATTGATAGTACATTGTTATGGCAGTAAACTTTTGCAATGTTATCGTTAACTATACTGTTATTGTTGTTGTTGCTGTTGTACTACATAATAATTAAGACCAATTCCCATAATTATCAAAGAAACTTCCGGTTGCTTATGTTTCCGTTTTCATTTTTCTAATGGAGTAGACAGTTTTTTTTTGTTGTTGTTGTTGCTGTTTGTTGAGGGTATTTTTTTACTGTTAACGTTTTTGTTTCCCTATGTGGTCAGAGGCGAACCGAAAGGAAATCAGGAGGCGGTTTGTAAGCTTGATGCTGTAGCATAGAGTTTTAATAATCAGGAGCTATGGTGTTGGTGGCTATTGCAGAGGTTCATTTTCTTTTTTAAAACATGGCTTTTAATTTTGTTTAATATTTAATTTAATTTAAAGTTTTCATACATCAGTTTCTATAGAAATTAATGATTTTTTCTCTTAATTTAAAACGCTTGTTATTGTTCATGTGGGAGAATTTTTTTTGAGAGAAATTTTTTTAGAAAATCATCATGGTTTTCTTAAATTATTTTGTTTATGGTTAAATGGCTTTTTATTGTATTTTGATGCAAATTAAATTTAAATTTAAATTATTAAAAAAAAATTTATTTTTATTGCTTTTATCTACATTCGTTAAAGGCTTTCCGTGGTTACTGTGGTTAAACAATTTTGTTGCCATTATTTAACATTTTCTTTCTATTCTGTCATTCATATGTTAAACAAAGACCAAATAAAAATTGAAATTCCATATTTTTTTTGTTACGAATTTGTTTACGTTTTAATTATAGGTTTAAATATTTTTAATTGATTGTTTATGGTTATTGTTTTATATATCTCCTCCTATGATTTTTAAATAATTTTCTATAAACTTTAGCTACTGGCGTATTAAAAGTGTTTTAAATTGGGGCCAATTTCAAACAATATTTCAATTGTGTGGTCCATTCAATGGCTTCCAATTGATTTAAAAAAAAATGATTTTATTTTTAACCTGGCATTATGGAAATGTCAAATTTAATTAAAAGATGTATCCACACAATTCTCTTTATGAAATCAATTTAATAAAAACCATAATAATTAACAGTTGACTTTGGTACAATAAAATAATTGAAGTCATAAAGAATGGCCATTTTATGCACTCATATAAACCAAAAGACTTTGGAACATTGAATTATTTTTTAGCAAAATAATTAATGATTGATTTGCTTAGATCGATAGAGCACCATTAAACCATTATCAACATTCTCTACAGGCTAATGCTTATATACTCCTGTGAAAAAGGAAATACCATTTCCAGGACTGATAATAGGCTCACTAGCTAACTGATTATGCAACAGTTCGCTAACTACCCTAAGTCCCATTACACCCGAAGAGTCGGAATCATTTTCCATTCCCTTCTGCTACTTTAGATGGAGCGAATTAGAAATGTCCAATTTTCATTGACCCTGGACCATAACATACAAACATAATTGGTCATTGCAACCCTTCAGTTAGGATTATTGAGCTAGTTTCTCACACCACTTATGTTGTGTGTGTTAATTTTGTACCTAAGTAGCGGGACCTACAGTTCAAAAGTCGACTCCGAACAACGGATTTTTTGAGAAACTTTTCATGGCAATTGGCTATAGTATAGAATTTTTTTCACGACCTTTTGAAGGATCAAAATACATATGAATTCAAAGTCCCTGAAAATCCCGCAAAATCCCGGAACAAATTTTTTTAAAATTCCCGGAATTCGGGATTTGAGAATCTCGTAAATCCTGAGATTTCGGGATTTCTCGATTGGCATTCCTAGTGTGTATAGAATCATATATATATTATTTCTAAAGCACTTTTTTTTTGTCGGTTGCAAATATCTCCCATACCATTGCATCAAATTTAACCAACGATATTTCATTTTAAAGCTTATATCTAACACTAATGGCAAAAAATAATTAGAAATTGAAAAATTAATATTTTCATTGATAAAAATTATATTTTATATAGAACTGCATGATAATACCGTTGTCATTATGATTATATGTTTTTGTTAAAATGTGGTAATACAGGGTCGCTTAATAGTAATGCAGTTCTTCGTAATATAGTATGTATTAAAATCCATTCTGGCAATACCGCTACTTACTATAATACCGTTTATTTCTAAGTCAGTTATATATAATATGCATATTAAGTTGTAAAAACCTGTTTTGGCAATACTCATATTGGTAAAAATTATTCATACCGATAAAACTGTACTCATACCCCGAATCAAGCTTACACCTTCTGATCCAACTGTGCCTTTCCGAATGACACGAAAACAATTCCCTGTGAAAGTTGCTTTTACTATGACGATAAACAAAGCACAAGGTCAAAGGTAGGATTGTATTTACCAGAACCAGGTCTTTTCACATGGGCAGTTATACGTGGCTTTTTCTCGAGTGCGTACGTTTAAAGATATTTTTGTTTGTATTAAGGATTCGTACGGGCAAAAAGTTAACGATGATATGATTTCTAATATTTCTATATTTTTAATAAAATTTCTATTAATTATTTTCATTTTATGTTACAAAAATGTCAACTTACGGTGCGAAATATTCGCACGGGTCATCTAGTTTTATATAGTTTCTGTAGGCCAAAATTAAAAATTCAATTCACAAATTTCATCTAGTCTTCAACGTAAAGGTTTTTTACTTTTTGCTTGTAAACTTAATCAAGCTTTATTGCTTTCACTAAGAAATAACTATTACCCCAACCTTATAACTCATATTTCATGCACTATCTTGATCCTTTAGTCAACAGAAAAAAAAAGGAAGAAAAATCGTGTATAAAAAAATAAGAGATTCACTGCAAACATGACGTTCATTGCTTGAAATATGAATTGTTGCAGAAATACAAGTAAAAGTAACGAAGAACAACAACAACATATGTATAGAGAAATAACTTTTACTTTGAAAAATAATAAAGAATGTTACATACAAGAAAGGCAAGATAGAGATTGTAGAGCAAAAAGAAGAAAAAATGAAAGTAAAAACTTTCCACTCCTCTCTCTCTCTCTCAAACAAACATAGAAGCAGCAAACGCTGTAATATTTGAATCCTTTATGCTGGAAACTAACAGAATTAGTTGCATTGAGAATTCTGTTGTTTGCTAGTATTTTTGTTTGTGGGTGTATGTGTTTGTTTGGAGCTAAACTCATAAGACGATAAGATATCAGAAAGTGTTGCAAATCCAATGCCAAACTTTAACGAAAGACAAACGCACACAAACACAGACACACACAATGTTTGCCCTTTTATAAAAGTTAACGAAGAAAGTAAAATTAAAAGAGAACAAAAAGTAAGAGAAAATCATTAGCAATGTCTGCCTTGTGAGATGTTATACACTGGCAGTGTAGCATTCTATGCTACTAAAGTGGCTTCTTCATAAGCATCAAGTAAATGCCATTAATGATGGAGACGACGATGGCAGCCAAAGTTGAAAGTAGCAATATTACTAGAAATGAACCCAGTCAATGTACTTTGATGTTTTTACAATTGCTGCTGCTGCTGCCGCCATTGCTGCTGCTAAGACAACCAACCATGCATTTATATTCTTTCTCGGACTCTAATGTTTAAAATTGTCTCGGTAACTTTGTTAATCTTCGTCTGTATTTTGCAAAAAACTTAATTTAAAAACAAAACTAAACTTAACTCCTTAGAAAAACAAAATAATCTCCAACTGGTTTTACTTTGGCTGTTGTTTGTTTACTCCTGCTGGTTAGAAAATGTTCTAAGTATTCTACACATGCACACATACTAGGGTGGCAAATATGTATTGCAACCAACTTCAGGTTGTTATCATTTGTAAACCGCTTGTCTGACAGCTGAACAGGTTTAATCCAGTGACAGTTCATTTTATTATTTAAAAGCCTACAAAAAGCATTTTGATCTATTGCATTCAGAAAAACAGTTATTCGTGATGGAATCCAAGCGTATTAGTATGATTGGGTTATATTTGGCTGGAAAATCACAGGTGGCTATCGTTAGAGCCTCTCCAGCATATAAATGTGAATGAATCCGTTGTTTCTTCGTACAATTCTTTTTTACAGTGTATTGCGTCCAAAAAGTGGACGACAAAAACGATAACAACACCAGAAATGATCCGAAAAGTGTAGACCAGACTTGATCGAAATCTAGGCTGCAGTGGTAGAAATATTGCTCGTGAGCTGAACATATCGCGAGAACGGATGTAACACATATTGAAAAATGTTCATGGACTAAAGCCATTGAAGTTCCAAAAAGTACAAGAGCTCACTGATGGACAAACAAAATGTTACACTGGAAACAGCCGAGGAGCTACTTCGCTTGTACGAAAGTGGCCAGTTACCGAATCTGGTTTTCTTCGATGAGAAGCCACTCCAAATTGAGCATTTTGTATAGAAAAAAATGATCGGCTTTATTTGCCAAAGAGGTCAGCTGAAAATTTACACCTGTGATTGGCCCCCAGAACTCATGCGCTGCCGATGATAATGGTGTGGGCCGACGTAACGGCCGATGGTCGCTCCCTGCTCGTATTCATCGACCGTGGGAGTCAAAATAAATGCCGAATATTATCGAGAAAATGTCGTAAAGACAGTATTGAAGCAGATAAATATTTCGGAAGCAGATCATGGACTCAGCACCACCGCTCTCAGTACGCGTCAACCAAGAATGGCTTAAAAAGGAGGTTTCTCGCTTCATTTCTACCTCACAAGGGCCACCGAATTCACCTCAATCCGGTGGACTTTTACGCCTGGGGCATTTTGGAGAGTAAGGTTCTCACTAAAAAATACCAAAGTGTCGATCATCTCAAGATACCGCAGAGTCACCTTCGTGCAGCCTGTGATGGCTTTGTCGGCCGTTTGAAAGCCATAATTCGTACCAAATGTGGTCAATTCGAACAAATCTAAACTGTTTCTAAAATTTTATGTTATTTCCAAAATTTTTTGTATTTGAAAAAAAAAAAATTAAAAAATTATAGCGCTTTACTTTTGTTGCATTATATATCAGCCACCCTGTATGTGTAGATGTGACAATGTCTATATGTTTCCATATACTGAACTGTAACCTGCCAAAACCAACGAACCCATCGAAAATAGTTCATACCCAAAAGGCAAAAAAAAAAAACTTAGGCCATAATCGAGTTCAAAACGTGGCTGGATTCTCACAAAATTGAAAATGTTTCAACACAATGGCAGGCATGCCAAACTAAACATGTTTTTTACTTAAAAAAAAGTGAGAAAGAAGTCATGGACGAAGTGGTAGTTTATGTTGGAAATTTTCTTAAGAGTCTTAAAGCCTAAGATTTTATAGCAAGAGTGGTTGTACCAATATGCCTACCAACTGATAGGCAGGATATGTAGTCAGGCAGCTAACCTGGTGATTTTATTCATCTTCTCCTACTCCAGCTAAGCCGTTTTTTGCCGTACTTTATTGGTTTCATTCTAACTTTCTATTGAAGCTGAGCTGGGAGGCAGTAAAATTGTCTTAACTTGGACATATGCTTGCTGATATTCCGACAAGACCTAGGCACATCCGTTTCAATTATTTCAGGACTCCAAAAAGGATCTCTTGTTTAAAGATCCGTAGATTCTCAGTAGGCACCCTTCAGATTACATTACAAATGAATTAAATTCATTACAAATGAATTAAAAATGTTGGGTACGGTAGGCTGTGGTAACTTTATTAAGCGTGCTGATATCAAAATCCAGGCAGAGTTTGTTGGGTGGCTGAGTTTTCTCTTAAATTTTGTCTTACTAAGACTGCCAGGCTGCGATCAAGTACCGAAATCGGCTAATACACTAGCAAACTTTAACTGCAAACACGATCTGATGGAAAATTTCTCTAGTAACACGGGCAAAATGTTTTTTTTTACAAACTGCACATAATGAATATCAAAAATGTTTGATACTTAGCTGGATTATATAGTACCAAGGCCTTCTCTCTCTCTCTCGCTTGTCAGATTGCAGATTTACAGGCGCAGTTTGCCAGTGAAATAACCGTTCAACGTATACGTTTCCGACTTGTCCTTAATCTCGTCTATGAATCCCAAAGATTTTTCAAAGAAATTTCTGATTTCTCCCGCTTGTCAGATCGCATTTGTAGGCGGAGTTTGCTAGTGGTATAACCGCTCAATGAATACTTTTTCGATTCGTTTTTAACCTCGTCTATGAATGACAAACATTTTCCAAGGAAATATCTTATCATTTAAAGGTAAGCCTTACACTGCATTGCTAATACACCAACTAAAGCCGTGAAGGAGCTCGCAAACAAGCACATACGTAATTGGCCATAACAATACTTCAGTCAATAGTACAACCTAGCTTCTCACACCGTCCTTGCAGTCGAATCCGGAGAACAGATTTGTAAGAAAGTTTTTCCTGGTAATTTTATTAACTCTCAGAGTTATTACCAGAAATCTAATGAAAGGAGATGGCCGAAGAAATATTTTTTCATATTTCGTTTTGTTTGGGATGACTGAGCTTGGGTTTGAATCGTGGCCCTATGTCTAATAAGCCAACATAATATCAACTAGACTACGGCGATTAGCAATTAACGAACATTTATTTTCGTCTTCTGTCCTCGTCTATGAATTTCAAAGATTTTTCAATAAAATTTCTGATCATTTAGAAATAAATCTTACATTGCAGGGCAGATAAACTATCCAGGCCAGAATAGAACTCGCCAACACTGTCATCTTATTCCGGTATACTCAGTTAAACTGGATTTAATCTACTTACTGAATTGGCTACTACAATACTTAGCCATACAGGTTGTTTTTAATTTTATTTATTTTTTTTACTTCCTCTTTTAGTTTTCAATTCTATTTTGTATTTTTTTTAACTTTTGAAATTTTATTTGACTTTTATTGTTTTATTTCAAATATTTTTAAAGTTTATTTTTGCGTTCATATGAGTTTATTTTCTTTTGAAACACTTTGAAATTATTTACATTTTAATATCAATTTTAATTTGTATTAATAAGAAAATAATAATTTTTAAACTTTGTAATCTTTCGTTACACTATCGTTGTAAACCTATCTGTTCCTTGTAATTGCTTTCCCTCATATTCAACACAACCGTTGACATCAACAGACTATTTGCTACTGAAACCTGTTAACCACCACCGTACACAACTTTCTTTCCTCCTTAACAATACTTGTATTGTGTGTTGAAAACCCAAAGCATTAGTTTTGTTGTTTATCCTATTGGCTGTCGTTCTTTTTCTCTCAATTGCACGAAGTTGTTTATAGCAGAGGATTCTATAAATACGAAGTATGCTTTACAGGTATACACTCTTTGGTTTTTGTGTTGAAAGAAAAATATTCTCTGCTTGTATGTACATATATGAGGATATAATAAGAGAACTCTGTAAATGGTATACTTGCTATGAATATTTAGGTTTAGTTTTATAAGAAAAGAACTTCTCTGGTTGTAAATGAGTTTGTTTTTGAACATATCAGGGCTGTTAATTTACGTGTGTTTAAAATAAAGTGAGTGTTTTTGTTTTAATAGAAGCACATTTGCTGTTAAAGTGTTTATTCGCTGAAAGGGTTTATTAACATCATTAGTGAGATATTTTTTTTTATACGGCTTAAGGAATTTCACATAATAATCCATGTCATCGGTAAAATTCAGTTTGATTTATGATTTGTAGTCATGAAAAATTGGATATTTTGAATGTATTCCATGTAGATAAGTAGTGGCGATGGTCTGAAGGAGGCGCCTTAATGTAGTAGGTAGGGTGTCAACTCATTAGATGTGGGGGATACAGTTCAAAGTCCAGGTCAAATATTATCAACGAAACGAAATATGAAAAAATGTTTCTTCGAAGACTGCCACTCAGCAAATTTTTAACAAAAAAAATCTGAGAATAAATAAAAAAAATTATTTGAAAAGTTTCTTATAAAATCTGTCGTTCGGTGTCGGCCTTAAACTGCAAATCTTACCATTGATGTATAAAATTAACACACGTACCTTAGTGGCTTAAGTAGCTAGATCGTAATCCTGACTGAAGGATTGTAATGACCAATTATGATGTACAGTGGGCGTCAAAAGAAATTGTACATTAATAAATTACCGTTATTTTTATTTAAAATTTTTCATTGCGAATTTTTAAAATCGAAAGCAAAAAAATAAACAAAAAATTTCGAAATATTGTAAAATTTTTTCGGGCATTCTCCTTAAAGATATAAAGACGACAGACAACAGAAAGCCGTTTATATGAAAACGATTATAAGTTAGAGGACGTGTACTTGTCAACTGGGGCAAGTACAGTACCCGGAGGTAGTATTATACGATTGATTACCCATTGAAAACGATTATATTGAAGGCAGAACAGAAAAAGCCAAGACAACAACCTAAGCAGCTCCTGCCCAAATTAAATATTTTCTATTTTTGTGAGCAGTTAAATGCTAAAAGCAAATTAGTGATGCCAATACAACATAAAATAATAATTAAATAACAGCTTAAAATATTTATTGAAGAGAAACGTACAATAAAAAATATAATAACAATTATGTATTTATAAACGTAAAATTTAATTATAAAAAGTTTATTAATCTAATTTTGCATGCGAATTCGTTTGATAAGCCCTTTAACCAAAAATATTTTTTATGAATACAATAATCAATTTGTGAAAGAAATAGTTTCTAAGGATGCGAAGGGTAATTTAATAATTTTTAAAATTTTAGAAAAAATACCTAGTCCATTATTAAAGTTACATGAATTGGTTTTGTGTATATAGAATCGAATCATACTCATAATTTCTGATATTTATACGCATTCATGCTTATTTTATTATCATGGCACATGACACATAGTCAAAGTTTGAAGTACTCATCATACATCATACTTAACAACATGTCTGATGTTGCTGATTTCAACATTTGCAAGAATCACATACGAATAATAAAATACTCACTAAATGGTAGATTGTTTGTCTGCTTGTCGCTTTGTATGTTTTGCTTATGAGTCTTTTTTTAAATGCAACAACACCTAATACTGAAAATTTTTATGAATGATTCGAGTCCCACGAACCTTATTTATAAGTATTTTTCTAAAGTTATGAATCAAACATATTTCGAGTATGAGAATGCGTAGAAACTCATTTCCAATCTGTACTTATAAATCAACATTGTATGAATACGAATGAATGGGAGTAAATTTTAATATTGTGACTCACTTGTATTCAAAATTCCATGAGTGCTTATGAAGTAGCGAAAAAACGATTCATTGAGGATCACTGTCATATACATACATATATACATCTGTATGTGTGTGTATGCGGTTTTTTTATATTTGTGATTTTATTTTTACGTACGTAAAAAATTCGATAGGGATACCAGTGAAATTTTTGATAATTTAAATTGTCATATATATTACTTCTAAAGCACTTTGTTTTGTCGGTTGCAAATATTTCCCATACCACCGCATCAAATTTAATGAATGATATCTCATTTTAAAGCTTATATCTAACACTAATGGCAAAAAATAATTAGAAATTGAAAAATTAATATTTTCATTGATAAAAATTATATTTTATATAGAACTGCATAATAATACTGTTGTTGTTGTTGATATATTATGATTTCAAATATTTTTATACTTTTAATAAAATTTCTATTAATTATTTTCATTTTATGTTACAAAAATAACAACTAACATCATTTAGTTGTTTATTATTTTGGTTTTTTATCCGCTGTTCTTTTTTTCTGTTCTGTCTTCAAAGAATTTAAGCAGTCTGCATATGGCAGAAAACACAGTTGGCTGCTCTCTGTCGTCTATGTGTTTATAATCTTAAGTGGTAAATGTTGAGTTTGGTGAATGGTGGAATTTTGTCCTAACTGCTTACACTGTAGCCTAGACACTCACATTTATGGTTTCTCTTTAAAACAATTGTACTTGTATTGTACTCATCGGTACACTTACATACGATGTTATAAAATGTTTTAAACAAGTGTTACAAATAAAACTAAGCTGGTTAAAATTCACGCATTATTAAACACAATTGCATACATAAACAGAGAAACAAACGTAGGCACATACGTATAAACCAACTGTTTCATGAAATATTTTCACCTGCCTGTGTATAGTTTACTAAGCCATATTGAAATGAATTTACATGTGTAAGTATAATGTGAATAATACATACGTACATACATACAAACCCACTCATTTACAAATACCCACAGACACTATCACATCTATACATCGAGCAAAAGTATTTTATTCTCTCACACATGGAAGCTTATGTTAAATCAAGTGTAAAACCTAAAGTAGACTAATTTAGTATGGTTCATATGCCATTTTCTATCATATCCCATTCTCTCTCTCTCTTTCTCTCTCTCTTGTTCTTACTTTGAATTTCAACTATGTATAGTACACAATTACAAACATATGTACTATATAGACAAAGCACACATACATAGATTTTAATTCATTATGGAGAATGGTAATTATAGTCTCCCATCGATAAAATATGAATATTTGCAGTTGAGAAGTGTTTTACGGAGGAAATTTTCTGAGGCCTAAGAAAAATGAAAATAAGATTGGAGTTACAGGAATACAGCACACATTACACAAGCATATGAAATAAAAATTGGAGAGTCTGGGACCAAAAACGGAAAAATCTTAAGCAAAATTTTTATTTTTTTCCAATAAAATAAATGTGCGGCATGTTCTTTACCTATAACGGGAGGGCCATCTATTGTATTAAATTCCAAACATCGATTTATTTGATTCTGACAGTACTTATGTCTTTCTTTTCTAATACAAAATTCAATATATTATCTCCACTGAATGTAAGAATCAATTTACGCTTGAACAACCTTGGGATTTATTGGAATAGATGGCCCAAGAAAAAACTGCACGATAATGTTGATTTTGTGAAAAAAATTATCTTGGTGGGTACGTTAATAAGCAAAATTGCCGTATTTGGGGCTCAAAGCTACAGAGCTTATAAATAGACCAGATGGGACACAACTCGCGCACCTTCTGATGGGTTGTCAATGTTGGGAATTCTTTCGAGAAGCTTCGAACTCATAACGGACAAAGCATGGGTAATTTTACATACTGGGAGAATGGCATACAAAGTCGGACCAGAAAAATCTGATCAGAAAGATCCAAAGGAACCAACAGTCGGGACAGAAACTCGAAAACATTTTAAGTCTAACGTTCGGAATTGAAATTAGACTAATAGGTAGCGTCAGGCCATGGTTCAAAGCTTACGTCAGACATCTCCAACAAGACGAAATATCAGAAAATATTCCTTCAACAACTTGCTCTTAGCAGATTTCCAGCAAAAGCTCTGAGGGGGAAAAAAATTGCTATGGAAAGTTTTCTTATAAAAATCTTCAGTTCAGTGTCGACTATAAGCCATACGTTCCGCAACAGATGTATAAGTGGTGCGTTAATAAGCAAAATTGCCATATTTAGGGCTCAGTAAACCCACTCATCGTTTTACAGAAGAAGCCAGGAGTGACTGTTTAGGGCGGCTTGTAAAGCGGAAGCATTATTAGGCCGTATTTCTATGAAAATGAGTACGACGGAAACATTGCGGTCAATAAAGACAGCTATCGCTCCATGATAATCGATTTTTATTTTATACCCGCTCTTCATGGTACTGATCTGAACGGTTTGTCTGGCTAATTGGTTCCTTTAGATTTATATCCGCTTCTGGATTGCACAGTAAAATCTGAGAAGATGTTTAGACAACCACTCTATTTCCCTGTTTTAAGTCAATTTTCTTTGATTTCAGTAAGACTTCAGTGTAGTTCACTATGCTGTTCCAATTTTCCTTGTTGTTCAAAATCATATCACTGAAGTTTCCGACAGTACAGGCGCGGATTTTAGCCTCAAGATCTCTTCTTTCCAATCTCCAACTCTCACAGTAAAAGAAAGTATGTTCCGCATCATCAATAGATGCATCGTCATAGATGCGTTTAACAGGTAGAGTCCGTTATTGCCATCATCAATCTACGTCTGCTCTGTATAGGACCACCAATATTGACCATAAGCCCGCTAAGTAAGGAGGTAACCTTAGCTGCCTTGATTGCAGCATATTGTATGGGAGTCCCGAACGTTAGTCTAGGGTCCAGTCGAATTCCCAAGGTAGTTGACCACTTTCTGCATTGGTAGAGTGGTGTCGCATGTCGTATTGTCGATTTTCGGTGGTATACACTTCTTCTTAACGATGAACGATGAGAACGAGGTTTGGCTCTAACAGGATGGTGCAATTTGCCACAAATCTCATGCTACAATCGATTTATTGCGTCAAACCTTTAATCACCGTTATAGAGACATAGCCGAAGAGTCGCCATGGTGTAGTAGGTTGTGTGCTGGCTTATTAGACGTAAAGCCAGAGCTCGAGACCCAAGCCAGACATCAAAATAAAATACAAAACGAATTTTTTCGGTGATTTTTTCTCAGCAGATTTCAAGCAAAACTTCTGAGAGTAAAAAAAACCTGCCATGAAAAGTTTCTCAAAAATCTGTCGCTCGGAGTCGACTTTAAACTGTAGGTCCCGGTAAAATTAACACACAGCACATACGTAGTGTGAAATACTAGGTCAATAACCCTGACTAAAGGGTTGTAATGACCAATTATGTATGTAATTAGCCACCAAAAAGCTGCATTTTGACACTGTTGGACTATTTTATGTGGGACACTGTTAAAGATAAGTGTTGCGCCGTTATATCAGATGCAATTAAGCATTTCAAGACTAAGATTCGTGATGTTATTACCAATATACGACCCAAAAAATTGGAAAAAGTGCATGAAAATTATTCCCCTCGAATGAGGTACTGTAAGACCAACAGCGGCAGCTTTATGAATGGAAATAATATTCCAATTTAATCGGCATAATTGTACTTCCCAATAGAAAAATCAATTTTACAAAGTTACAAACCGTTTTAAATAAAATATAAAATTAAAACACGCATTAAATTTAATGTTAAAATTTTAAATATTTTGTGTAAAAAAATTTTAAATTAACAAGTGTTGAAAACAAACATAGAACACCCTCTGGCGTATGTGTAATATTATTGTAACAATTAATATCCGGCTAATAATAACACTCATACGTTATGTTGTACAAATAATGGAAACATGTTGTCATTGTGTTGTTAAAGTTTTGTTGCAACATTTTTTGTTTTACATTTTATTATCATCATCATTGCCGTTATCACTATTGTGTAGTTGTTGTTAGCATTTCATAAAACTTTTTGTATTTTTTTTTTAACAATCTGTGAACATTTTCTACAATCAATTTGTGAAACTATTTTTTTTTTTTTGTAATATTTTTTAACAATAATTTTTAAAACTTTATTAAACAAAAAAAAATTGTTTTTAAATAAATAAATAAATATGACAGCAAAAAAAAAAGAAACCCAAATAATTGTTAACTCCAGAGTTATGATGTTGTCAAACATAAATAACTACAGCATCATATGCCAAAAAAAAAGAAAGAAATTATTGCTATATTGCAGCAAATTGTTTAACATTTTTTTTTAGATATAATTTAATAAATTTTAAATCTACAATCATAAAAATTATATTTTTTCAAATAAAAGTTTGATTTTATTTTATGAAATTAAGTATCAAATTTAATGACAATATAAGCAAATAATTTAATCCAGTTTTTATTAACATTTTCTAAAAATTTTTTTATTTCTTTATATTTGTTTATATTGTTATCAGGATATATACAGGGTGGCTGATATATAATGCAACAATGTAAAGCAATATTTTAATTTTTTTTTTTTTTTAATTTTATTGTTCAAAAGCAAAAAATGTTTCTAAATAACATCAAATTTTAGAATCACTTTATATTTGTTCGAATTGGCCACCTTTGGTACGAATTATGGCCTTCAAACGGCCGACAAAGCCATAACAGGCTGCACGAAAGTGGATTCTGCTGTATTTTGGCCCATTCCCGGCTGAAGCACTGTCTTGAGATGATCGACTCTTTGGTATTTTTTAGTTAGAACCTTACTCTCCAAAATGCCCCAGGCACAAAGTCCAACGGATTGAGATCCGAAGATTTTGGTGGCCATTGTGCGGTAGAAATGTAACGAGAAACCCTCCTTTTTAAGCCCACTCTTGGTTTACGAGTGTGGTGGTGCTAAGTCCAGTTGAATGTCCATGGTCTGCGGCCGAAATGTTTGTCTGCACAGGGCTTTAATGCCGTCTCTAAGACATTTTCCCAATAATATTAGATATTTATCTTGACCCCACGTTCAATGAATACGAACGGGATTGACCATTGGCCGTTGCGGCAGCCCACACCGTTACCATCGGCGGCGCTTGAGATCTGGTGGCCAATCGCAGATGTAAATTTGCAGCTGACCTCTTTGGCAAGTAAGCCCGATCACTTTGTTTGTTCACAAACTGCTCAATTTCATCGGAGAAAACCAAATTCGGTAACTGGCCCCTTTCGTGCCAGCGAAGTAACTCCTTGGCTCTTTCCAGTCTACTTTTTTTTTGGTTCATCGGTAAGCTCTTGTACTTTTTGGAACTTCAATGCTTTAGTCCAAATACATTTTACAATATGTGTTGCATCCGTTTTCGCCATATCTTCAGCAATTTTTCGACCACTGCGTCGTGGATTTCAATCAAATCTGGCCTTCACTTTTCGGATGACATCTGGAGTTGTGAACGCTTTTTTTTCGTCCACTTTTTGCATGCGATGCAACACTGCCAGTATCACGGTAACGAGCAATGGTACGAAAAACAAAAGATTTTTTCACATTTAAATGCTGGAGGGCTCTAACGATAGCCATCTGCAGTTTTCCAGTCAAATATAAAGCAATCACACTATCAAGCTTGAATTCCATCACGAATAACTTTTTTCCTGAATGCAATAGATCAAAATGCTTTTGTAAGCTTGTAAATAATAAAATGAGCTGTCACTGGAATAAATCTGTAAGCTGTCAGACGAGCGGTTTACAAATGATAACAACCTGAAATTGGTTGCAATACATGTCAGCCACGCTGTAGTTTAAAAATGTTTTGTTGTTGCTTGAAAAAAGATACAAATTTTTTGAAAAGAAATCTCAAAAAAAAATCGGTTCTTTATTGTCAATATTTTGATTATTTGTCAATATATTTGAAAATATTATTTTTCGGGTAACTACAGAGCTTATAAATAGACCAGATGGGACACAACTAGCGGCACCTTCTGATAGGTTCTCAATGTTGGGAGTTCTTTTGAGAAGCTTCGAACTCATAACTGACAAAGCATGAATAATTTTACATACTAGGACAATGGCGTACAATATCTGACCACTAAAACTTGATCAGAAAGATCCAAAGGGACCAACAGTCGGGGGAGAAACTCGAAACCATTTTAAGCCTAATAGGTAGCATGAGGCCATGGTTCAAAGCTTACGTCAGACATCTCCAACAAGGCAGAAATATCAGAAAATATTTCTTCAATAAATTACTCTCAGCAGATTTCCAGCAAAATCTCTAAGGAGAAATAAAAATTGCTATGAAAAGTTTCCCCATAAAAATCTTTAGTTCAGTGTCGACTATAAGCCATACGTTCCGCAACTGATGCACGCTGATAGTGCGCGAAATTAGATCATAATACCGACTAAAGGGTTGTAATGACCAATTATGTACGTATGTATGTAAAAAATTTAAATTAAAATTTTAAGTTGATAGTAGTAGTTCGTTCAATTTGATAAGAAAAAAATTAAGCGCGAATAAATTTTATTTCAATCACTTCAATATTTACGATTCCCTTAAACTGCAAATCTTTAAAATCGTACCAAAGATGCTTTAAAAGATGCTGAAATCACCGAAAAACAAATCAATTTTTCATATGAAAGTGAAACGTAAATAAGCAAATAAGTGAGTGAGTGAATGAGAAGTATAGAGTGTTAGAGAAAGATAAAATAAAGCAACAACAAGCATTTGACAAATGTGTCTAGAGTTAATAAAAACAGATTTGTTTGCATACGAAATAATTCCTCACACTCTTTTGGTCTGATACTTATGCATACAGAACAAGTTGATTTACGTGTTTTTTTTTTGTTTTTTTTCACAAAGTAGATAGGGAAAGTATGGCATATGATGTGAAGGGATTTTTATAGTTTCACTCATTTACTTACAATTTTAATATAAAGAGACACATATTTCAACACCCCAATGAAATACCCTAGATCACTTCTCTTAAATTTTTAATTTTTTTTGTTGGCCATTCTATTTAGTTGCCTTAGTATGAGCCGTTTATTTTGAAACTGGCGTAAGTCTATTTCCATATTTTTTCAACTTGGCACTTCCGACGTTTATAATTTATGTTGAACTGTCAAAAAAATAAATCGGTATTGAATTATACTTAGTATGTTTGAAAATTTTACATCACGTACATTTTCAAAATAATAAAAATACTGAAAATCCGAATTATGAAAGTGACCTAAGTCTACTTTTTATTGACAATGTCAAAAAGTGCGGCCCAAAATGTTGAAAGCAGTAATGAAAGTAATTTAAATTACGTTTTGATTTTAAATTAAAATAAAATTTTATGCAAAACAACCAAGGATGAAAACGTAGTATTTCTTGATTTATTCCCACTTTGAGGTAGACATAAAAAAATTGGGAATATTGTAGGTATTGCCACCGTTATATAAAAGTAAAAGAAACATCACGTAACATGTGGTGATTTATACTATAACTACTTCAAATCACTACCGCATACTGAGAATGTTAACGAATAACTTATTAATAAATTTATTTTATTATCTAAAAATATAATTTAAATGTTTTTTTTTTTTCTATTTTCTAAGCTAGCTGTAATGGACTTAGGCTCTTTCACTTTTGTAACAAAAAAAAATTTTATTTTGAAAGTGATCTAAATCCTTTTAAGGTAAGCAAGGTCATATTATACATTCAATAGTTATGAATTTTTACTAGGATGTATAAAATTAAATCCTTTAAATACGATTTAACATTGCAAGTCAATCATATATCTTACGTGTATTTTTAATCTTGTAAAAATACAAAACCTTAAGTATTTCAAATTAAAGATAAATGGACTTAAGTCACTTTCAAAATAAACGTTTAAAATATAAGCTCATAGATTGGAAATAAAATAAAAATAAATTTATGTTTAGTTTTAATTAAAATTCTTTATTATTCACAGTATACTTTGTGCCTCTATCCACAACTTGATGTAAACAACAACAATTACTCTTGTTTGTTATTTTTCTGTTTATCCCCTTTGTATAAACTATAACAATTACTAAGCAATACGACAGATTTTTGTATCGAAGATATTCAAACCACGATTACACTTTCCTTAAACACATCGTGTTTTCACACAAGATCGACTGAACTGCTAACTAACTTACTCCCCTGCTTTGTCTTGCCTTTTATACGGCAGAGTAAGAAGAGTCTGATGACGATCCTTGAGAGGGAATCTCTATAAATCTAAACATCGTTGTTTCATTATAGCTGTTTTGTGTATTTTTTCTACATTTGTTCTTGTAGTATTTGTTCTTGTATTTTTGTTTACTTGTTTACCATTTTCTTATGCTGGTATTTGTTGTTGTATTTTTGTTTATAATTTTAATGTTAAGCGATGTAAACGTAAAACACCTAGACTCTTCATTATCCTAACAATATTATGTTCCATTAGTCTCTAATTTCTTTTGAATTAAAAGAAAACTTAACAGACATGCCTCGCATTAACTGCAGTATCAATATATCATAAATTCTCAAAGGGTGCTCTTAAAATAATCTTGCAAAAGTTTTTGTGTCTTTGGTATCCTCTCTCTGTTACTTCTTTGCCGATGATTACTGTTATAAAAATTGGTATAAAGTTTCATTGTCCGTAGTTATCAATTCAAAAAAGAAAGGAAGAAAGGAAAGGAATTCTTTTAATCCACCTTTTGAAAATATTAATTGTTGTTATTAAGTTACCTGCGCAGCATATCCCCCAATGACAACATGTGGTTGTAATGACAACGTTTGGTTATTAGTGTTGAAGACAATTTCTTTATTGGATTTCGTTATTGTCAGGTGTTATACATACAAAAATATATGGAAATGAATATGTTTTGCTTTTCTGTGGATGACTACTTCCACACGGCAGTATTCATTTACTTAATGCTGCTGGTGTTGCTGTCCATCGTTAAATATTGCTGGCGATGTAAGGAAGTATTCATATTCCTTTTTTGCAATAGAGACTGTTGTGCTGCTTTAACTGGTTTATACCCAATAAACCAAATAGTTCGATAGTATATTGGTGTATTGTGAACTTGACGATATCGTGAATGGTCTGTACTAGGCAATTATTCGCCAGATTTTTATAATGCAGATCTTCAAACCACAATTACTCTTTTCAAACGCACGGCGTCTTCACACAAGACTAACTGAAATTCACTAACTCATTCACCTGCTTAGCCTTGTCTTTTATATGACAGAGTAAACAGTCTGATGATTGTTCTTGAAGGCAAATGTTCATGACTTCGCCTTTTCGAAATTTTTATAAATGTAAACATTGTTGTTTACTTTTATTATTGTAGTTTTGTTGGTATATTTTTGTTTACTTGTTTCCCATTTCTTTTATGCTGGCGTTTGTTGTTATATTAAGCAGTACGATAATTGCTACAGACCAGTGCATTCAGGATAATAAGTTTTTTTATTTTCGTATGTCGTTTGGAGACCTAAGAATCCAATAAATTTCATTAATATTACTGCGTGCCTAAGTCATATCACAAAAAATTCATTTGATTATTAAACTGTTAGGTTTATTGGGATGCATCATTTATTTCTACGTATATTTTTGTGGCTTTCCTTTTTTGGCATTGGCCTGTAACTACTAGTTTTTTTTTTTTCATCATCGCTTATACGACAGTGGTAGTAAATGTACTAGCAATGCCATTGCACGACCATCATGGCCTGCTCGTTCCTCGGCTTGCCATCTTCTTGAATTGCCAGAATTCCCCTCAAGTATGTGGTGGCATATTCATGGTGTATGTCTTTATGCTGCTGTACGCGCGATAGTATTCACACAACATTATGTGCAACATGTTGAAATAAATTTATTGCATATCAGGGAGAGATTTACTACTACTACCGTGTATACAATTTCTTGGGTTGATATGGTGTCTCTTAACATTCTTTTAAAAAATTAAGAAATAATTTTTATTGAAAAATTTAAGTTAATTTATTAGAAAACCGACTCACTTCTATTATTAAATATCATGGAATATCACAGATTATCTCACACTGGCCACTGTATATTTTGGGGGTAGGTATGTCGAAAGACTTGGCAAATGACCTCAGCAGAGACTGTTTTCCATCTTCTGCCTCAGAGCCCTGCTATGTCGCAAAAGACGGAGAAGTTTTTTTAAATTTTTTATACTAACAGCAGTTTATTGAACCATTAAATCGAGTTTGGAGGATAAGATTGGGTTACAACCCTGCAATCGAATTACTGTTACAACAATTCATAATGTTGTTACGAAAATGCGGAATTTAGATTCTGGTGTTTTGCTTTTACATCGCTTAACATTAAAATTATAAACAAAAGCTACAAAATCAAAACAATGCAGTAAACAAACTTGTTTACAAATTATTTTACTGCTTAATATAACAACAAACACCAGCATAAAAGAAATGGCAAACAAGTAAACAAAAATATACCAACAAAACTACAATAATAAAAGTAAACAACAATGTTTACATTTATAAAAATTTCGAAAAGGCTAAGTAATGAACATTTGCCTTCAAGAACAATCATCAGACTGTTTACTCTGTCATATAAAAGGCAAGGCTAAGCAGGCGAATGAGTTAGTGAATTTCAGTCAGTTTTGTGTGAAGACGCCGTGTGTTTGAAAAGATTAATCGTGGCTTGAAGATCTCCATTACACAGATCACACCAGCATAACACAAAAATGGTAAAAAATTAAACAAAAATATGCCAACAGCAGTACAATAATAAAGGTAAACAAAGATGTTACCATTTATAGGAATTTCGAAAAGGCTAAGTCAAGAACAAACAACGATGTTTACATTTATAAAGATTTCGAGAAGGCGAAGTCATGAACATTTGCCTTCAAGAACGATCATCAGACTATTTACTTTGCCCTATAAAAAGCAAAGCTAAGCAGGCGAATGATTTAGTGAAATTCAGTCAGTCTTGTGTGAAGAAGCCGTGCCTTTGAAAAGAGTAATCGTGGTTTGAAGATTTCCGGTATAAAGATCTATCGAATAATTTCCTAGGAATTGTTATTGTTTGTGCAAAGGGAACAGAAGAATAACAAAGAAAAGCAATTGTTGTTGTTTACATCAAAGTGTAAACAGTGATGCACTGAATTGCGCGAATAATAAAAGATTTTGGTTAACAAATACAAAATTTACTTTTAATTTTATTTGCAATCTACGAGCTCATATTTTAAACGTTTTAGAAGATAACTTTTAATTCTAACTTTATATTGCATTATGGATCTGCTTGCATAGCTGCTAGATAAATAAAGTATCAAGTCGTCAAATATTTGAAGAAAAATCGTCAAAATCGTCAAAGACGTTCATTGAAATCGCAAAAAAAATCATCAGAAAAAATTAAAAAATAAATTGAAAGGTTTTTGAAAACAAAAACACATAAAGTCAACGTTAAACAGCGATAATATTGCATCATCTAAACCCATGTATGGTGTAGATATTAGGTAGTCAGAGGATCTTGACTTTATGGGCATGAAAATTCAGTGTGATGGTCGCTAGAACTTGTCACATATTTTAGTGCCTTGATTTCTTAAAGCGATGCAGTAAATACTTCACTTTATCTGTTCTTCTTACTATTTACACCATTTAAAATGGAATATAACTCTAACGTATAGTTAGGCCCTTAATGTATATTTTGTGGATCTCGACCGTGTACAGGCAAGGTCGTAGTAGGTCCCTAAAAATTGTTAAAATAAGGCCATAAAGCATCATGTCGTCAAAATTACATTTTTGGAGAACAAAACCGTTAAAATGACGATAAATCGTCAAATCTGGCAGCTATGTCTGCTTGTGATATCGGATATTTTTATGCAAATTTTGAAAAGCAGTTTTCGACATCATAGGCCTGTTCTACTTTATTCCGGTGTAAGTGTTATACACACGTTACTCTTTTGATAATCAATCGTAGGACTTCTTTCTGCTACAGTTCTTTAACACTCTTCCGATTCCGCCGCTTTCAAACTCATTTCCTTGTTGCTTGTAAGCGTAAAACAAAAACGTAAAGAACTATACAAAAGAATCTTTTATTTTATACAGTCTTTCTGTATGTATTTTTCCTTTGTGCGTATTGCAAATATAGAAAGCAAACATACTATAGAACAAATGCATACATATGTCTACATATATGGGTTCAACGATAAAATAAAAGTAAAGTTCATTAAAAATTTGCACTTGACTGCTTTAAATAGGGGCGTACGTGTAACTATGCGATTGCAGAAATCCAAACGGTGCTTGTGTGTGTATTCCATGTGTTTTACATTTTTAAAACGCCTGCATGTTATGCTCCACTTTTTCTTTATTCCTACAAACTCACATATACACGCATACATACATATATTCCGTTAGGATTCTCTTTTACCAATCAAGCGTTAATGTGTTGCCAATAGTGAGTTCCAATTAAGTGTTATAAAAAGAGCGATAAAAACAATAATAACAACAACAACGTAAGCAATAAAACAATTCAATTTCAAAAAAACAAAAAAAGAAGTAGGATGTAAAGAAACGTGAATGTATTCCAGGCCGTTGTACATGTAACTGTTGCCGGTAATGTTGGCTGTTAGGAAAACTCCGTTGAAAACTAACGTTGGGTAAATTAATGATTGAAATAGTTGGGAAAAAGTGGGAGAGTGATTAAATTGCGAATGTTTTTGTTCTATTTTCTTTTTTTTTTTTTGATGTTGGTATAGTTACAAGATTTCTATGTACAACACGTTTGTATTGAATACTCCTTTTTATATATGAGGACAATGCAATTAAAATATTTAAAAATTTCAAAATTTGTATTTCAATATGGATTTCTAATGAAAAATAAATTATTTATCGGGTCCGTCATCTAACGTTTTTTTTTCATTTAGTGCTTATTTCGTGAATGGTAACACTTAGCTCATGTCTGATTTGACAGATTAGAATAAAACTCTTCCGCTGAATGAATATGCTTGTGTATACACGTTTTCGCTTGGCTAAGTGGGCCTGCGATCGACTTACAGAAGATGGCGATTTTGGCAAAAAAAATCGTCTTTTCAGATGAAGCTCATTTTGATCTTGGCAGGTATGTAAACAAGCAAAATTGTCGCATTTGGGGACACAGTAAACCCGTACGCATACATTAAAAAGACGACGCAACCAAAACGAGTTAATGTTTGATGCGGATTTTGATCCAGAGGCATAATTGTGCCGTTTTCCTTCGAAAATAAGCAGGAAGTGGCTGTTACAGTCAATGGCGATCGTGATCGGGCCATGTTGAACGAATTTTTGTTTACCAAAATTGAAGAGGAGGATATTGGCACATTTGGTACGCTACGTGCCACACAGCTGAAGCTACAACTTGATGTTTGCTCCTGTTTTTTGAAGATGGACATTATCACCGCAGAGCTGATGTTGTTTGCCCACGTCGGAGCTGGTGATTTGGTACCGTTGGACTATTATTTGTAACGTGTCATCAAGGAAACCGTTTACAAAAGACCGACAAGAGCCAAGACATGACGGCTTTAAGACAATATTCGTAAACCTTGATGAAATAACAGCTGCACCCCAATCGATAATGCTCTTAAAAATTAACCGATTGTTAGGCTACTGCAAGGCAAACAAGGCAGCCATTTAAGTAAAATTATTTTCCGTTATAACCGGAAGGATTGTACTTTCAAATAAAAAAAAGAAATTTAGAATATTTATCAGTAGTTTTTTTTTAAAGCATTTTCCAAAAAAAGTATTTGGTGAACCCTTTATAACAGCGGTAATGAAAACCTATCCTACAACTGCCTTAGAAACTCTGTTTGGATTTAACACTGTTGAACAAAACTTTGCAGAATATAGTTAAGTTAATAGGAAACAAGTTTAACGTGATACTTATTAGGGATTTTTGTGACCCAAAAAATCGATTGACTAACAGCTTTCACCTTAACTGTCTCTTGGGCTGAAACAGTAGTTTCTATACTCTTAAGAAATGCACAATGAACAGAGAAATCAGAAAACTGTTTTCCAGTATACACCTGGATCAAGAACGCATCTTGGAACGTAAGCGGGAATTTCTGATTCCAGAATGACGCATAACAAGTCTTTGCCATCGAAAGATATGATCAATTCTATCTGGAAAGTAGGTATAAAAGTCCTGTACTCTGTGATAGTCAGGCTGCCTTTGGAACTTAGAATTTATGAGATTATATCGAAGATAGTATAAAACAAACTGGGGAACTTGAATCAGTCAAGTAAGCAAAACAATGTAACCTTCTGCTGACTTTCCGGTCATATGGGAATTCTTGGAATTCGTGAAGCCATTGGTGAAATACAATCGATAATGTGCGCACAATCGATGATGTGCTTGTAAGCGATCGTGAAGACTACTGCATGGCTAGTCGAGGCAGCCATTTAAATGAAATTATTTTCCATTATTAACCAGAAGGATTGTACTTTCAAATAAGAAAAGAAATTTGAGAAAATTATCAGGTCATTTAAAATGATTTAGTGTTTCACACATAATGTCAACGTTCAAACTATACAATAACATAGAAATATCATGAAAAAAATATTTTATTTGGGTTTTATTTACATTTACTTTTGAAACCACGAAATGAATGACCCGTTAGTATCACAATGGGCCTAAATGCTGGCCTAAGTGGAACGCCATTCTTTAAAGGAGGTTCACCACTTGACCTAACGCACCAAAAAACTTCAGAAGTTTTTCAGAGAAATTTGGTGTGATTTTGTGGAATAATTTTCACATTAAAAAAAAAACTTCAGAATATTAAGAACATATAAAATTCTGTTCTTGCTTTTGGAAATATAAATAAAAATCAAGAATTTTTTAATTGCAAAAATTTAAATTTTTCAATAAAAGAATTTAAAAACATGACTGCGTTTCCAATATGCACACAGCGTTGTTAGCTTGGAGAAGAAAAACAAAACCAAAATATCGAGAACACAGAATTCTTATACTTCTTTAAGACTTTGGCAACAACACCCATACACACATTATCCTCATCATAATTCTCATGAAGATGATGATCATAATGGGAATAAAACTTCTTTGGCTATGTCTTATGGAATTATTGCTGTTTGAACACAACGTGCATGTTTAAATGGGAAAAGTTTTTTTTTGTTTGTTTCTAAATTTTATTTTCTTGTATGTTTCTCCTTTTCTTTTTCTCTCTCTCTCTTTCTCTTCCTCTCTCTAGTTTTGTTTTCTTATGTCTCCCTATGTTAAACTAACGTTTGTGTCGCAAACAAAAGTTTGAAATAGAACTCGAGGTTTCCTTGAAATTTTTAACCGCAGCATTAAAAAGTTTTCAAACTCATGAGAAAATGATACAGGAAGATAACATCGTAAAAGTAGTGAATAAAAAAAAATAAAGGAAACACACTCCATCATATATTAGAAAATTGTGTATAAAAAAATTTAATGTTTCGGTAAATATGAAAAAAATTTCGATGGTAACTGCTTTTATGCAAAAAATGCTTAAAGTAGCCGCAGTCTAGTAGGTACTACATAATTGGTTATTAAAACCCTTCAATCAGGATTATTGACCTAGTTTCTCACACCACTTATTTTGTGTGTGTTAATTTTATACGTGAGTAGCGGGACCTACAGTTTAAAGTCGACTCCGAACGACAGATTTTTCGAGAAACTTTTCATTGCAGTTTTTTCTTACTCTCAGAGTTTTTGCCAGAAATCTGCTAAGAGGAAATGGTCGAAGAATACTTTTTGTATTTTGTTTTGATGTCTGGCCTGGGGCTCGAATCCTGGCTTTATGTCTAATAAGCCAAATCGACCACCTACTAGACTACTCGACTACGGCAGGTGCTAAACTGACTAACTCTTACACGGCAGGGCTTTAATTCTTGCTTGTCACCTACTGGAGGCTACGCTTAATGCTTTCTGCTCTATCATCCGATAAATAAACATTGATTCCTGTTATGCTACTTATATAACCTTTGCGATTGTCATATATTTTAAGGTGATGTCCTTATTTAAATATTCATAAGACCTAATTTGCCTCATAATTAAATACCGGAATTGTAATGCCACCTCAACCTTTTAACAGGACAATATTTTATGCATAAGTTTTCAACTCTTTCATGAAGTTTATCAACCTTGAAAATGAAATGACATGTAATTAGTAATACAATAACAATAAAAATAAAAGAAAAAACATTCTTTTGAAAACCATATTAAACGCAAATAATTTGTTTGCTTTTTTTGGCTCCTTCTCTTAATTCTCCATTATTTTCTCTTGTTTTTTTTTTCCAGCAACAAATGTCAACCATGAAATTTTAATTAATTTTTTCCTGGTTGTTCTCCTTCCTTCCTTATTTTATTTTCTTATTTTTTAAAATTTTTTTTATACGCTTAACATACTCACATACGCACTCATTTTGTACTCATATTTTCACACATTTTTCACAAAAATTTTTGAAAACAAAATTACTCACATCCATACACACACTCACTGTCACCTTCACCAACATACATTGTTGTTGCTGATAGAAAAAGTTTCTTTTTGTATGGAAGAGCATGTGGTGCTCTCTTATTTTTCATTGAAGTAACGTACACCAGGTATACAGAAAACAACCCAAAAAAAAAGGACACCAAAGAAAGGGACTTTTTGTTTTCAAAAAACTGGGTGTCATTTACAGTCTGTTGGTTGGTCTTCTTTTTTTTGTTTTTTTGTAAATCCCTTGAGTTTTTTTTTATTTTATTTTTTGCTGTCCATTATTTCATGTTTTTATTTCACTTTCAATAAAGGACAACGAATTGTTAGAGGCAACAGATTTTTTTCTCTCCATATTTTTTCTGTCCTGCTGAATATATCAAATGACTGAAGAGGCAAAAGACCTGGGAAGTTACTTTTTTAATAATTATTTCTCTTGATTTTTTCTTCCGGAAATATTAAAAAGTTTTTAATTAACTGTTGCCATGGTTTCTGGATGGAAGTTACTGTTTTTATTTGACGTCTGTTTATTATTTAATAAAGATTTCGTGGCGGTTAATGATGTTGCAGCCTAAAAGGTTTGTAAAATGAAATCCTTGACATTAGATTATGCCATAGTTAACCGAATAATCAAATTAAAATTTATACAGAAACGTATATTATTTGTTGGATTTCAAAAAAGTGAAATAAAAACAAAATTATAGAGGATATAAAGGCCTAATCACTGAATGTGGTTTTATAATAACATTTTAAATACACAGAGTAACTGCATGTTATTTTAATTTCTTTATACTCCTAAGGCCGAAAGAAAAAAAATTCTTTACTTGTTTAAATAACACAATACTTCAACTGTTGACACTGGCCCCTGGAATTTTATTTACGATCCTTCTTCAAAAAAATACAATTTTCGATATTCAATAACACTATACTTAACGCGTTCTTAAATTCTCTGTTATTAAACACAAACTCATGTTTCATTACTAACTGACTAAACCCAATTGAATAACGGCAATATTTTTACCTTACTCTACCCCTGGTTACTATAAGATCCTGCTTAAAATATTTTTCTTTTATTTATTTTGTTCTTTGTTTTATTCGCTTCTCAAATTTTCCCTATATTTGTACCTGTTTAAACGGTTTACCGTACGATGTTTGTATTTTGTTGTTGTCTGTCTGTTGTGATTGCATAACCACTACCGTTCGTTCAGAAAAACCATATTAATGCCGTTGCTTTAATTTAGAATTTCCCCATTCATTCGACATTTAATTTCGGTTTAAGGCTGGATGCCAGACTGATATTTTCGTATCGGACTCAGTACTCGGCTGACAAAGCCCGGAAGATCGTTGGACAGTTCGGCAGATTAATGGCGAATATTGGAGGCCCGCTACCGGCAAGACGGAGACTCCTGATGGATGTTGGAAGCAGCATTATGCTCTATGGGAGCTAAATTTGTGTCGAAACGCTAGAGGTTGGAATACGGGCGAACTTACATCTATCGGTACAGAGAACGGCTGCACTACGTATCGCGTCGGCATATCGTACAGTGTCCGCACCAGCCGTACTTGTGAAAGCAGGTACAATCCCTGTGGATCTGCTGGCAGATCTTATTACGTTACGCAGATGCTATCGGGTCACGGATACTTTAGAAAATATCTGAACAGAATGAGCAAAACCGACTCCCCTTACTATCTTTACGAGGAAGGAGAGATAATTGATGATGCAGAACACACTATCTTCGAATGTTCACGCTGGCAGAGCTATCGCTCTGCACTGATGTCGATGATCGGAACGATAACGGGCGCTAACATTGTCGGGGTGAGGGTTGCGGGCAGGGAAAATTAGGCCTCAGTGGCGAATTACTTGGAGCGTATTCTAAGACTGAAGAAAAGAGATCTGGAGGCTGCAGAACATATAGGTACGCCGGTATAGATGACACAAGTTCACTTGTCAAATGATGTCTCAGGCGGGATTCTGAACGAAAGGAATAGGAGAGGAATAGTGGAGACACTTAGAAGTCTCCTCAGTGTAGCCGCTCTTTAAAGCACAGATTGAACCTTATCAGTGCGGCTTCGAAGGCGGGTAAGTTCATCATAAACAAAAGCCACACATTTCGTCAAATGCAGGAGATAACCCATGAAAATCAAGTCAACTTTTTGTCGGTTATAAGGCAGCCGTCAATAGGCCTTATAAGGAATTATATTTTGTCACAATATTCCCATGAGGCTAATAGATACTTGCATAATAACGTTTGAGCAATTTTTGCAAGAAATTTTAATACGTCTGAGGTAACGATAATCTTTTCAACTTTGTCATGCTAAAGTTCAGTAGAAGGCGAGAGTACATCGCAATGGCAATATTTGTCACAAACGTTACCAGTTGCTTGCGCTGATTACGTTGATATCATTAAGAATACCAAGCGAGATATTGCTGCTGTATTTAGCTTTCCATTGAACGGGAGTCTACTAAAATGGATATAACAGTAAACGCTATAACGGCCAGGAATATTGAGGAGGCGCAGCGAAAATTGAGACGTGCCTTGCTAAGAATGAAAACATGGTTGGATTGATGCTATCAGGTCACGGATATTTTAGGAAATATCTGCACAGAATGGACAAGACCGACTCCACTTACTGTCTTTACTATGAATGTGCACGCTGGCAGAGCTATCGCCCTGTACTGATATCAACGATTGGAACGATCGGAGTTATGATGGCGAGTAGGAAGAATTAGGCCTCAGTGGCGAATTACGTGGAGCACATCCTGAGACTGAAGAAGAGAGATATGGAGGCTGCACAACATGTAGGCACGCTGGCATAGATGACACTACTCGTGTGTCAAACGAAATCCTAGTTGGGAACGTGGACGAAATGAATAGTGAAGGCACTTAGGAGTCTCCTCAACCTTCAAAATGCGATCCGGACGCGGATATGAGCTTGAAGGTGGCCAAAGGGCCAAAAGAACTCCACTCCGAAGTAATACCATCGTAGTTCCGGAATGGGGACAACGGTCCACGGGACGAGGGGGGGATTTAGTGGATGAGGGCTTCACACACGGAGGACGTGGCAGCTTCCTCTATAGTACGGTTAGGTACATTTACCCCACCTTGGCGTAAAAAAAAATCATCAACTATGAACATGCAAAGCAGCAAGTCCGAAATTACGGCCGATAATTAGAATTTTGATGTCGTCACAGAATTTATTTATCTTGGATTTTGCATTACCAGCAAAAATTATGTTTGAATGGGAATCAAGCGCTGGATCACAGTTGCTAACAATCGCTAGAGATCTTTCTGATGTACTCCTGTAAGGCAATGGCGCATGTATACTATTATGTATCCCTACAGAGGGTCTTGCGAGTACGTAGAGTGTACGGGAAAATTATTTTCCCATTCTATCATATCTAACTGTATGAGATCCTTAACAACAAGTAGGTTGTGCAGGACTTTATGAATTATTACCAAGGATTTACAATGAAATGACAGCAAAATTTAATGGATATTAGAGATATTAGTGACATAAGGTTTTGTGGTCACAATAGCATTACGGTCGAATAAAACCTGCATCAAATCATTAATAAATAGATAATAATAGTAATTATGATAATAATAATAAATATTCTAATTTATAAATTTTGAATTTTTTTGTTTTTTAATTTGAACTTAAACACGTTAATTTAAGTCTTAACATTTGTTTCCGGAAGTGTAGGAACTAATCTAACCAATATTTGATGCCACATTTATGTTTAATTAATTTTTTAATGCAATTTTTATTTAAATTTTTTGCGGTTAAGTAGCTTAACACAATTCATAATAAAAATATCATACCACACTGCGTATGCGTAATTTTAAACATGAAATTTCATAATTAAATCACTCATACGCCCACATAGCTAATAGCAAATAAAAGAAGCGCAAACAATTATTTCAACAGAAAACATAATAATAATAGAAAAACTAATAATAATTTGTTATTAACTTTATTTAATAATTTTCTATTTAATTTATGTTAAATACTTCAATGTGAAAATGATATTTAAGAGTGAAATGAAATAGACGTTTGAAGAAAACCATGCAAATATACAGTTTGTCAAAAAAATCTTTGCACATAGAGAAAAATTAAAAAAACTTTGAAATTATATTTGAATTCATTAATTTCTAATATAAACAATAAAATTTTAAAATTTTTTCAAATAGGATTTTATAAACATATATTTTGTTAATATAATAAATAAAAAACTTTTATAATAATGACAATATTGTAATGTAAAATATCAATTCAATTTTTCTGCTGTCAAAAAAATGTTTGCACACTAGATAAAATATTAAGCCTTATGAAATATTTTTAAATTTATAATGCTAATATTTTGTGGGTTAACGTTGAGCATCAATTAGCCTTCTCATGGATTGAAAAAGCTTCGGAATGTCATACTCTAATGGTATTTTTTCGCACTCTTTTTTGATGAACTTTACCAAATCGTTTTTATTTGTGGGCGATCTTTTTCCTACCTTTTTCTTTAGATGAACCCACAAATTTTCGGTACGATATTAACCAGGACTTTGGACTCTTGCTCCATAATCAATAACTTGGGTACAGTTGTAAAGTAGCCTGGAGTTACATAAATAAAATTTATTTTAAGGATCATTATCTTGATAGTACTTGTAATTAAATTTATTCAGATTAACCGGGTCAATAAAACCAAATTTCTTAATGCTGGCGGTCAGTTCATTTTTTAAAATATCAAGACATTCTTCCTTATTTCATCCAAAATTCTGATTACACCAACTCCCTTGGTGGATATACAGCCGAATACTATTACAGACAGTTTTCCAAACTTTACTGTAGGAATAAGACTTTTATTTTCTAGTGCTTTCAGAGGCTTACGCCAAACTCTTTGCGGTCCGTTATGATTATAAAGCATTATGTTCACCTCATTTGAGAATATAACTTCGCTCCAGTACTCCGGAGTAAGTGAAATGTATTCGGTGGCAAATCTTAATTTCTTTTCGACATTTTGTGCTGAAAGCAAGAGTTTTTTCCAAGTCATTCTTGAAGAATATTTGTGTTTTTGAAGAACATTTCCAATCGTTTCTTGAAAAACACGTAACCCACAGTCTGTTTGCAATTGAAGAGCTAATCATCTCGCACTGGATTGCGGGCTATCATACACGGTTCTAATAATTTTTCTCTCAACTCGCTGCGTCATCTTTTTTGGCCTGTCTGTAGATCCCTTTAAGTCAAGTCCTCCTTCTTTTTCAGCACGGAATATTAAATTATATACAGTCCTGATGTTTAGGGAGAGCATATCGGCGATTTCCTTGGAAGATTTGACCTTGTAGTAGTTGAAATAGCCCAATTGTATAATATTTTTTAAAACTCGTTTTCCTGGCATTGTTTGTATTCAAATATAAGGACACTTGTTACATAAAAAACGATCCCTTCATTACTAAAATGCTATTTACCCCTTTAACATTCCATCTCATTTGTAAAAACCCAAAATGCGCATCATTTTTGGGAAATAACGGCATATTTTTGTAATTATTTTATTAACTTCATTCAATATGCAAAGATTTTTTTGACACTTTTTATTTTTAATAAAGATCTTTTGTTATTGTTATTATTGTAATGTGTATTACTATTAGGAAACTATTGGTGTCTTATGGTCGTAAACAAGTACAGTTATAGAATGTGTACAAAAATAAAAAAATATATAAGGATTTTGTTGTTGGAATTCTTGAATGAAAATCAAATTTTACATTTTATTTTTTGTCTGTGCAAAGATTTTTTTGACAGACTGTATAATCACACTTACAACTAAAATGAATATTTTCTCTCATATTTAAGCACTTTATCTCTGCTCATACATACAAATATTTACTTAAGAATGTAATAATTTGTGTTTTTTATTTGTGTACTCATTAGAGTAGGGAAACAGAAAGATAGAGTTAAAAAGCCATGAAATCATATTCTTAAACAAACAATTTAAACTTAGGCTTTAGTGTTATTATTACTGTTCTTAATGCTGTTGTTGTTATTATTGTTTCCTGTTAAACTTTGCGTATATTTAACGTCTGTTTTCGTTTGTTTTTTATCTTTCAACATTCACAGTGTAAAAATGCCTATTTATTGTTTTTAATTGTTAACAAAAGAAAATGTTTACGTTGCTTAATTGATTCTGATGTTTATTTGTTTTAAGAGGAGGCAAAAAGAACATTGAAAGTTTCTCAAATCTGTTGTGCACATGCTGCCATTTGTTGGTAACACAGGTGGCGTAAGAAGCTAGGTTGCAGTCCCCACTAAAAGTGAGACAGTTTTCAAGACATCTGACTGACATCTAAGTCCCTTTTTTTCTTATGACATTGGCGTTGAGATTTCTTCAGAACATAAAAATTTTCTAATTTATTGAATTTTAAGTCTTACTTTTAAGTCTTTTAGCTTAGTAGCGCGTTGGCTTATTAGGCGTAAGGCCTGGGTTCAAAACCCAGGTTAAACATCTCGTTCAAAATGAATCTTGAGAAAAGATTTCTTCGGTGTCTTTCTCTCAGTAGACTTTTGGAAAAAACTCTAAGCTTAACTGAAAAATAGCCATGAAATGTTTCACAAAAAAAATTCCGTCCTTAAAAGTCGTCTTTCCACTGTGGATCATGCCACTAATGTATAAAATTACATACCTTATTGGTCATTACAACCCTCCTTCAGTCTGGATAATTGACCTAGTTTCTCACACCACTTATTTTGTGTGTGTTAATTTTTTATATATGAGTGGCGGAACCAATATGGAAGGTTTTTTTACTCTCCAAGTTTTTGCCAGAAATCTGCGGAGAGAAAATTGCCGAAGAAATACTTTTTGTACTTTGTTTTGATGCCTGGCCATCAACACACAACAAATAACTTAGATGTTGTTATCTCCATAGTTCAGAATCGACTTTAAACTAAAGGTCCTGAAGGAAGATTATAGACAAAATTAAGACACACAACATAAGTAATGTGAGAAGCTAGGTTGTAATCTTAATTGAAGTGTTTTAATGACCAATTATGTGTCTATGTTGTATTCATTGCTTGTGTAATATTTGATTTTCCATAATACGCTACATTCAATCAAGCTATTACTTTACTCGAAATACATATTTTGTTCGTTTTGAACTTTTAAAAACATTTAAAGTATGAGCTCGCAGATTGCAAATAATAAAATAAATTTGTGTTTAGTTTTAATTAAAATTATTCCTCCGCTTACCACTCCCCCCTATTTCCTACATACCGTCCTTTCATCCCTACCCCTCCTTCCCTTCTTTAGGACGTTGTACAATGGGTCCGGTCGACCTCCGGATACTGTACTTGTCTTGATTGACAGGTACACGTTCTCTAACCTTAACTTAGCTAATCTTTCCTTAGCTAGCCTTTAAAAAAAATAAATTTGTGTTTAGTTTTAATTAAATTATTCTCACGTTTACCACTCCACCCCCCTCCCCCTATTTCCTACCTACTCTCCATTCATCCTTTCCCCTCCTTCCCTCCTTTAGGACGTTGTACAATGGGTCAGTTCGACCTCTGGGTACTGTATTGTCTTGTTTGACAAGTACACGTCCTCTAACCTCACCTAACATAACCTTTAATTAAAATTCCTTATTATTCGCACAATTCTGTGCACCACAGTTCGCAACTTGATGTAAACAACAACAATTGCTTTTCTTCGTTATTACTCTATTTATATCCGTTGCATAAACAATAACAATTACTAGGCAATTATTCGATAGATCATTATAACAGAATTCTTCAAACCACGATTAGTCTCTTCAAACGCAACGCGTCTTCACACAAGACTGACTGAACTTTACTAACTCAATCGCCTGCTTTGCCTTGAATTTTATATGGCAAAGTAAAAAGTCTGATGAATGTTGCTGCAGATGAGCTTATGAGATCGCTTTCACGATATCTTTATAAACGTAAAGACCGTTGTTTACGTTCGTTGTTGTTTTTTATGTATTTTGCTTAGATTTATTCTTGTAGTATTGTTTTCGTATTTTTGTTTATTTGTTTACCAGTTTTTGATGCTGGTATTTGTTGTTATTTAATTAAGCGGTACGATAATTTGTAAACGGGTTAGTTTACTGTATTGTTTTGTTTATTTTGTTGTTTACGTTCATTATTGTTTTTTATGTATTTTGCTTAGATTTATTCTTGTAGTATTGTTGGTTTATTTTAGTTTACTAGTTTACCAGTTTCTTATGCTGGTATTTGTTGTTATATTGCGCGGTATGACAATTTGTAAACAGGTTTGTTTACTGGATTGTTTTTTTTTTTTGTAGCTTTTAAGTTATAATTTTAATGTTCAGTGATGTAAAAGCAAAACACCAGAATCTGGATTTTTCAGTTTCGTAACAATTTTTTGAAACCCTTAACTTATTCTTCAAATGCAACTCATTATAGTTTCGATTGTAACTATGCTCACGTACTTTAATGTTGATTGCTAAAGACTATTTATGCAGTTTATTAAATAATTTTTATTACATTAATAGATAATCTCTTAAATATCCACTTATTTTATTAAGTTTATTTAAAACTTATTTGATATTTTATATCCTGTATTATAAATAAATACATAACCTCACTTTTTTTCCAACACCATATCCAAATTTGCTCCTTTCCGTTCCTTTTCTGAAAAAAAAGCAAAAAAAAATTCTTGTTTTTCTCCATTTCCCCACAAATTATATTATGTTCCCCATCCTTATGTTCGTTGACAATTTCACATTTAAATTCCATTCTAATTTGAAATTCTTATCATGTTTTCTATACGTCTTCGTTTTCCTTCTAGTTTATTTTTTATTTCTTGTTTTTTTCTTTTTAATTTTCGTTTTCTTATTTTTTTTTGGTAATTTAAGTTGTGAAGAAAATATTTTCCGGTCTTAATTTCTCTTTTTTCGATGTCATGCATAAGACAAAACCAAACGAACAAAATAAGAAATGAAATGCAATTGTTGTGCTAAGAACACGTTCAAATTTAATATGACATGGCTTTTAAGAAAGACTGGAAAAATGCAAATAAAAGTTTTTACAAAAATAAATTATACAAAAACGATTAAAATAGGGAGTGATATTTGAATATGCATTTAAATTGGTAAAAACATATGCACTAACAAAAGGAATGGCAATTGGATGTGACAAAATAATGGAAAATTCTTCAATAATTCGCTCAACAATTATAATAAGTCCGTCCGAGTCTCACCTGTTTCTTTCTGGAGATTTAGGAGACACCCATAGACTGTAAACTTACAACAGATTCTGTGTGGAAATCTGCTATCCATCCATACTAAGGGGAAACCTGTTGAAAGCATCTTAGATAGCTTAACGTACATGAATTCGCTTGCACAGAAGGGTTATATTCTGGCTCCCTTTCTGGATATTCAAAACATACTGGATGTTACGTTAAACTAGATATTAAACTTATATTCGGCAATGTTTAGTAATAGTATTGCTTTAGTAAACGTGAGGCCATGGTACAAACCCTAGGTCAATCATCTCCACCGAAACGAAGAATTCAAAACTATTTCTTAGGCAACTTCCTTTCAGCAGATTTCAGGCAAAAACTCTGAGAGTAATTGAAAAATTGCCATGAAAAGTTTCTCAAAAAATCTGTCGTTCGGAGACGAATTTAAACTGTAGGTCCCCCCATTCATTTATAAAATTAACACAGAGAACTTAAGTGATGTGAAAAACTGAGTTATAATGCTAACTGAATTTATCAGCCAAATTTGCACATCGCCTGAAATCTAGGAAGGTAACTCCATAGAGTGTGAAAATATGAAATATTGTGGTGAAAGAGCTGCCAAACATGTTGCAACATGTTGAAAGAGGGGCTTTAGCGTATGCGGATGAAGTTGTTCTTATAATTACAAGCAGATTTTTAAGCTCTATTAGAAATAGGATGCTATTGACTCCAAACACGGTGAGCGAGTGGTCATATAACAGCGGTTTGATTGTTATGGGAATGGGACTTAAACTAAGGGATGGAACTCATTTTCTAGGGCTTTCTCTCAATAGAAAGATGTCTTGGAAATTAAACATCACCAACAAAGTAAAGTAGGCTTCGATTGCAATCTACATAACACATAATTGGTTATTACAACCCTTCAGTCAGGATTATTGACCTGGTTTTTCACACTACTTTTGTTGTGTGTCTTAATTTTATACATAAGTGGCGAGACTACAGTTTAAAGTCGACTCCAAGTGAAAGATTTTGAAAAACTTCTCATGGCCATTTTATTTACTTTCAGAGTTTTTGCCAGAAATCGTCGAGGAAATACTTTTTGTATTTTGTTTTGATGTCTGGCCTGGGACTCGAACCCTGGGTTTACGTCTAATAAGCCAGCACACTACCTACTAGACCACGGCGACTCTACGCTTGTAGCAAATTTCTGGGAAGGAAATAGGTCCTGGATGCCTTTGATCTGCACAGCAGTGGTTCGACCCAACTTGGGCAACGGATGTTTAGTATTGTGAACAAACACGATTAACTTGAACCTGTTATGGCGATTGCAAAATTCTGCCAGTGTTATTGTTACCAATGCCTTGCTCACTGCACTTTCGTTGGCAGCGGAAATAGTTTTATACCATCTTCCATCTGATTTATATTGCACGATTTTAACGGCTAAGAGTAGTGGCCGTAGCATGACTGCATACTTGTCACACAACTCCCCGTGTGATAGCGGGAAGAGAATACTACCACAGTGATCACCATACTTGTCGTAAAAAGCGACTAAGGATGCTGCTACCAGTCAGTAACTGTTTAGGGTTCAACTGGCAGCAGTCTGGTCTTGCTTGGCTGCGGAGCCTGACCAGAGGTCTTAATATTACAACCACGGGTGCTGGGAGCCCCAGAGACTTGCCCCTGCCTAGCAATGGTGAGGCCCCCTCGGGTAGCATTTGATGGCTGTGGTTTCGTACCCAAATCGCGGGAAGTGTGCGTGAATATGGTGTGGCGGTACATTTTTAACGTATTTGAAAGGATTTTAGATGGTCTCCGACTCCTAACAAGAGATAAGTCATGCCCAAATAGTATGACTTCGAATTGGTACCTATTTCCTGGCTGTAGCCAGTGTTTACAGCATGAAAGTAGGGGCGTTGGTCTACATATTATTTTCACCCAGTGCGGAGAGCACCTTGGGATAAGGTCCACCTGGACAGGTTCCCATGTAAAATCACGCACATTGTTGGTCACACAATGTTCCTAAAAGTATTTGGATTATCGGAAATACTGACTTCATGCTTTCGCAATACGGTTCAGTATTTTCGCTCATTTAGAATAAAGGGAAAGAACTTGAAATTAGCGGGAGTAGTTCTGGGACTAAGGGATAACACAAAACTGTGGCATCATAATGGGCATTATGTGGCCTAACTTCTTCCTCTTCTTCATTCCAAAAACTTCTTTTGGTGGACATTTAACATTACCTACTAATTCAGCTATCTGAACTATTTCCTAAGTGATTCTACGCAACGTTCTAACCAAAAACGTTAGACATGGCATACCTAGAACAAACTCAACCTATTTCTTGAACCGTACTTAAAAATTTTTAAAAATAAATTTCATTTTATTCCCCTAACCATGTTTAAATGAAGGAACAAAAAGAAGAAAAACGTAACATATCAAATGACGTTACGCAAAGACCAAAATATGTTTTCATCGTACGCTCGATACTTTACGTAACAAATTGAAATATTATCCGTACAAGTGTTTTGTTCCCATCGTTAATACAATACAATACCATACCATACAACATAATGTATTTAATGTTTCACTTTTAGTTTCTCTCTTCTACTCCTTTACTTTCCTTTTTTTAGTTTATTTTCCATTCAACTATTCATCCCTTCTGCCAGAAATATAAGAAAAATAAACAACAACATGCGAAGAGACTCAAAAACATTGGAGTAAAACGTAAAATGTTGATTACATAGTACAGGGTGGCTGATATATAACGGAACAAAGTAAAGCGCTATATTTTTTAATTTTTTTTTTTTTTTAATTTTATTGTTCAAAAGCAAAAAATGTTGGAAATTACGTGAAATTTTAGAATCAGTTTAGATTTGTTCGCATTGGCCAATTTTGGTACGAATTATGGCCTTCAAACGTTCCGACAAAGCCATCACAGACTGCACGAAAGTAGCTCTGCAGTATTTTGGCTCATTCCCGGGCAAGCGCCATCTTGAGATGATCGACACTTTAGTATTTTTTAGTGAGAAGTTTACTCTTCAAAATGCCACAGGCGCAAAAGTTCATTGGATTGAGATCCGGAAATTTTTGTGGTCATTGCGCGGTAGAAATGAAGCGAGAAACCTCCTTTTTAAGCCATTCTTGGTTAACGCGTGCTGAGTGCGGTGTTGCTGAGTCGTGTTGGAATGTCCATGGTCTGCGGCCGAAATGTTTGTCTGCCTAGGGCTTCAATACTGTCTTTAAATTATTTTCCCGAAAATATTCGGCATTTATTTTGAGCCCAAGGTCAATGAATACGAGGACGGGCGTTACAGCGGCCCACACCATTACCATCGGCAGCGCTTAAGTTCTGTTGGCCAATCGCAGGTGAAAATTTTAAGCTGACCTTTTTGGCAAGTAAACCCGATCATTTTATTTGTTCACAAACTTCTCAATTTGGAATGGCTTCTCATCAGAGAAAACCAAATTCGGTAAATGGCCACTTTCGTGCAAGCGAAGTAACTCTTTGGCTCTTTCCAGTCTCAACTTTTTTTTGTCCATCGGTGAGCTTTTGCAGTTTTTGGAACTTCAATGGCTTTAGTCCATTTTCTCATTTTTCAATATGTGTTGCATCCGTTCTCTTGATATGTTCAGCTCACGAGCAATTTTTCTACCACTGCGGCGTGGATTTCGATCAAATCTGACCATCACTTTTCGTATAATTTCTGGGATTGTTACCGTTTTTTTCGTCCGCTTTTTGGACGCGATTCAACACTGCAAGTATCACGGTAACGAGCAATGTGCCACGAGAAACAAAAGATTTATTCACATTTAAATGGTGGGGGGCTCTAACGATAGTCACCTGTGGTTTTCCACTCAAATATAAAGCAATCACACTACCACGCTTCAGTTCTATCACGAATAAATTCTTTTCTGAATGCAATAGATCAAAATGCTTGTGTAAGCTTGTAAATAATAAAATGAACTGTCACTGGAATAAATCTGTCAGCTGTCAGACGAGCGGTTTACAAATGATAACAACCTGAAGTTGGTTGCAATACATATCAGCCATCCTGTAAATAGTGGAGCATGGTTCGAGTGTAAGCAGTTGTGGATATAAAAATAGAAATAAAAACAAAAATAGAAACAGCAAAAAAAAAAGAAAAACTACTAAGAATGCATACATTAAATAAGTGGTGCACCATGAACGAAAGCAGCCAAACAAACGATCTCTATTACAGCAGAGTATTGATGCAGAAAAGCTCATGAAATTTAAGCAGAAAACTCTTGTACAAAACACACGCTAAAAAGGAGACCAAAGATGAAGATGTTGAAACAGATGTAGGATAGAAGAGAGAGAGAGAAGAAAAAAAAAGAACTGCACGCAATACATTGTGGCACTCGTAGAACTAAACTGGAAAATATTTTTCACCCGAAACATGTAAATAAAAACCAAAAAAAAAAAAAAATGAAGAGAAACTAAATTCTTTCGACAGAAATAAATGCACAACATATGCTTATATGGGTCATTTTACTTTGAATATTAAGAAGGCGAAGCATAAGAAAGTAACTAAGAGTAGAAAATTTAATATGAAAATAAAGTGGTGCAACACTTTCAGAAGAAATGGATTGCTGGTTTCCTAAGTACAAGTCAGATTTCTTATCAGGAGCTCAATTTCGCTAAGATAGAGTGCGAACCACTAATATTTTCATGCACTGTCTCTTCGTAACACCTTTTATTCACGATCTGTATTCAAGAGAAAAAAACTGCGGTTCAAGAAGCTTTGTTTTTGACTCTTAAAAGGTTTAAGCAGTGGCAGAATCGTAGCAAACCATACGTTCACGAATTTCCAACATACATAAGGAGTGCGCATGAAAAAAATGGGCCTACCGTTATATTGTTTTTGTTAAATATCTGTTTCAAAATCCATGTGCTAAATTTCATCGCAATAGCAAAATTAGTTTTTTGAAAATGGTCACTCAACAAGAATGTCATGAAAAAATAATTGAAATTTTCAATGAAAAACCGTGCCGCGTACAAAAAAGGATTGCTAGGCTCGCAAGTGTTAACCAAAAAACAGCATCTAAGGAAAGAATGAAACAATATAAGGAATCTTTGAGTATTGCAAGAAAGCGTGAAAGTGGAAGAAAAAAAGGATTTGCCGACCAAAACAAAGCAAGTAAAAAAATACGTATTTTTCTAAAACACCTTAAAATGTCTGGAATAAAAGTGGCTCAAAAAGTTGGATGCTCTGAGACTTTTGTCAGAAAAAGGTTTTATACACAATAGAATTCAAATACTTTAATTGAAATATAAAACGAGAAAATCCGCCACTTAGTTTTATTTCTATAACGAAAAGTGTAAGTCCAGTTTTTTTTGTGCGCACTCCTTACTTACATACAAATAAAATTGCCATGAAAAGCTTTTCAAAATCGGTCGTTTGGAGTTGACTTTCAACTGTAGGTCTCTCCGCTCATGTATAAAGTTAACGAACACAACACCAGTGGCGAGAGGAGATAAGACGATGTAGAATGTATCAATTCGACCTCCAGGTACTGTATTTGTCACAGTTGACAAGTATGCGTTCTCTAATCTAACCTAATTTTGTCCTAATTTTTATACAAGAATGCTGGAAGCTACAGTTTGAAGCCGACTCCGAACGACTTTCCGGCAAAAATCCGCCTAGAGGAATCCAACAAAGAAATATTTTTTTTTTCATATTTCGTTTCGCTTGAGATGTCTGGTCTGGGCTTTGAACCATGACCTAATGTTTAATAAGCCAATACACTACCTACTAGGATACTGCAACTTCAAATCAATTCTATAGGACATCTAATGTATGTAAAAGCGATTTGAGGGCATAATCAGCTCTTAGGAAGAGATGTAACTTGGCTCTCAAGATCCTGTGATTTAACTCCGTTCGACTTTTTCTTCTTGCAAATATCGTTACCCCCATTTCGTTTGAATTTATTTCATTTGAAATTTAGTGTAGTATTGTAAGCGTTATTTTAATTAAAGTTTTCCATTTCACATGTTTAATCGTAAACATTTATCTTCCGCTACAAATCACATGAATTTCTTGCTTTTTTTCTGTGTCACTTTAAGTTTTCTTGTCCATTTGAAGATGCTTTTGCTTTTCCTTTTCCTTACTTACTTCCCCATTCCATAAATAAAAACTATCCAGTATTTTAACGCAATTTTAAATTTTCTCTCCAAAAAACCAAAATAAATAAAATTGAAATAGAACAATAACAACAACAACAACAGTAGCAACAAAGAAAAACTTCTTAATGAAAGCACGCACCAACTGCTCATAAATTATTGTCTGCCTGCCATGCAATGGAAAAAATCATGGGGCACAATGCAGCATTTACGAAACGCAATATTTTCGTTGTTGCTACAGAAATTTGAAATTTGTTTTGTGTTTAGTAGTCATGACTTTCAAGATTGTTGTTGCAATTGCTGTTAACACAATTAAATCTTCCGAAAAACGCATAGAATTTAGTAGCCGAAATAGGAAAAACAAATTAAAAAATTATGGAATGAAAATAATATGCAAGCACAGGGTCTTTCTAAAGGGTCCGCAAATAACTTTTTTTTTCTTTGAAAGTGCTTTAAAAAAAAGAACTACTGAATATTTGCTCAAATTTCTTTCTTCATTTGAAAGTACAATCCTTCCGTTTAATAATGGAAAATAATTCCTCGGCTAGTCATGTAGTTGCCTATACGATCGGTCCAATTTTTAAGCACATTATCGATTGTGTGCAGTTGTATTTCACCAATGACTTCACGAATATTGTCCTTTCAAGCGCCAATTGTCTCTGGCTTGTCGGCGTAACATTGATCTTTGACGGTACCCCAGAAATAATAGTCCAACGGTGTTAAATAGCAGCTCCGAGGTGGCCAAACGACATCAGCTCTGTAGCTGATAATGCGATCCTCAAAAACAGGGCGCAAAACATCTAGTGTAGCTTCGCTTGTGTGGCACGTAGCGCTTTCCTGGTGAAACCAAATATTTTTCTGAATAAAAATTAGTTCAACATGGCCCGATAACGATCGCCATTAACTGTAACGGCCACCCCTTGCTCATATTCGAAGAAAAATGGCCCAATTATGCCTCTGCACCAGTGACTCGGTTTGGATGCGTCGGCTTTTCAATGTATGCTTGCGGGTTTTCTGTGGCCCAATCGCCATTGACTGTAACAGCCACTCCTTGCTCATTTTCGAAGAAAAATGGCCTAATTTTGACTCTGGACCAAAATCCTCAGAAAACTGTGACTCGTTTTGGGTGCGTCGGCTTTTCAATGTATGCGTGCGGGTTTTCTATGCCCCAAAGGCGACAATTTTGCTTCTTTACATACCCACCAAGATCAAAATGAACTTCATTTGAAATCGACATCTTCTATAAGTCGATCGCAGGCCCACTTTGCGAAGCGAAAATACATTGGATGATCAGTATTCGTTTAGCGGAAGGATAAAACTAATCAACTGTCAAATCAGACATGAGCTAAGTATTACCATTCACGAAATAAGCACTAGTTGAAAAAAAAACGTTGGATGGCGGACCCTTACTTCAAAGTTGAATGAAAATTGAATGCCTGGATATTGATGCTATTAGCTATTGAATATAATAGCGTTTAAACGTCCGCCATCCGTCGTGCATCTGCTTATTAAACAAAAACCTGTGGTTCAAGGCTTAGCTTAGAATATCAGCATAAAATAAGAAATAAAAAAGCAATGTACCTTCAGCATACAAGGCAAAGAATATTAAAGTTAGTTAAAGTATGGGAGTTCTGTCTGTATTAAATTGAAAAATTTGTAAAAATTTTGTTTCATCTCTCAATTTTCCTTTGAATAAATATTAAACCTTAGGGATCAAACAACAATTTAATGATTATCATCTACAACAACATCAACAATGTCATCATCATCAATCGTCAGCCAGTGGAATGAATATGGCTTCTTGAGTAAAACAGCAAAAGTCAAATCTGCAAGCAATCTGTTTCATCATATGACTGTTGCTCAATTGCTCAATGATGTTGATATGGCTGATGATGTTGCGGTTGATACTGATGATATTGTTGTTGGGTAAAAAATTTTTGTTAGACAAATAACAAAGCCATAAATGGCTTTTATCGTTTCCATTGCCAGACATGACAGCAAATGTTAATTAAATGTCAGGCAAAACGAAAAAAAATTGTTTAAGCAAATCATACAATGAATACCCATACAATAGAAAAATTATATGAATTTGTAGAGAAGTTGCTTATCAGTCCTTATTTAATTCATTTCTTTTCACTTTTTTATCTTAATTTTATTTAATTGAAATAAAAGCTTTTAGAAAATATTTAAATGTGGTTAAAAATCAGTTTAAAAATCTATGGCATGTATCTTGAAATGATTTAAATGGAATTTTTTGTTTGTTTGTCTTATAAAACCAACACTCAGGGGATGGCCCCTAGTCATGCTGTGCATTTTGGAGGTTTTAGGAAAGATGGAAAGAGGGAAAGAGGGAAAATGCGAACGGTAAGGAAGCGAGTTGCTGCTAGGTGACTATAAAATGGCCAGTGCCATAACTTCACCATTAGACTGTCTACAGCAATCCTCACCAAGGAGCCCACAGTTTCTCACACTACTTATGTTGTGTGTGTTAATTTTCTACAGAAGTGGTGGAACCTACAGTTTAAAGTCGACTCCGAACGATACATTTTTTGAGAAACTTTTCATGGCAATTTTATTTACTCTAAAAGTTTTTACCAGAAACCTGCTAAAAGGAAGTCGCCGAAAAAGTATTTTCATATTTTCGTTTTGACGCCTGACCCGGGATTCGAACTCGGGTCGTTCGTTTAATAAGCCAACACACTACCTACTAGAGCACGGCGACTTGACTTTACCGATTGTGTTGTGCGTGTTAATTTTGTCCACGAGTGTGATGACGTACATCCGTATCCGAACGTTGGATTTTCGAGAAAATTTTCGTGACATTAGAATATGTTCCCAGTAATACGCTAAGAGCAAGTTTCCGAAGAGATATTTATTTATATTTTCGTTTCGATATATGGCCTAAGGATTGAATCCTGGCCTCACGTCAAATAAGCCAACAGACTAACTACTCTACTATGGTGATTTGGAATATTCAAACTTGGAATGTTACGCCAATATTGGATTCTCAGAAGCAATTGAATCCCTTAAATGAATTTCCGCATTGGCATTCCATTAGGTGACAGCATTGAAATGGAATTAAATAAGAGTCCGTGCTACTAGAGAATGTTTATAGAGTGGTTGGTGTCCTTTCATCACCCCCGAGTAGAACCTGTTTCTTTGGCTAACTCCAGACAAAACTACCTCAGGTCTGTGCGATTGTTAGGATTATGAACGTGATATATTCTTGATCTCAAAATTACAAGTTGTGCAGGCGTGACATGGTGGGCCTAATTCGGTTGATTATACACAAACTTTACTTGTCTCTTTATTCAGGATTACTATTTAGTATCTCATACCACAAATGTTATGTGTGTTAATTTCATATGTGAGTAGGGCGGTACCTATAGTTTAAAGCAGACACACTACTTACTAGACTACATACATACATAATGGGGCATTACAGCCCTTCAGTCAGGGTTATTGACCTAGTTTCTCAAACTACTTATGTTGTGTGTATTAATTTTATACATAATTGGCGGGACCTACAGTTTAAAGTCGACTCCGAACGACAAATTTTTTTTGAGAAACTTTTCATAGCAATTTTATTTACTCTCAGTGTTTTTGCCAGAAATCTGTTGAGAGGAGAAATCGCCGAAAGAATTCTTTTTGTATTTCGTTATGTTGTCTGGCCTTTGGCTCGAAGCCTGGCTTTACGTCTAATAAGCCAGCACACTATCAACTAGACGGTTTTCAAAAATCCCGGGATTTTTAAAAATCGATCCCGCGATATTTCGGGATAATTTGGGATCCAAATATTCCGAAAAATTACGGGTAAAAGTGCTATTTTCTCTGAATAATAAAAATATTTCGTTAACAAAATCATTTGTGTTCCAATTACATAACAAATAATTGGCCATTATAACCCTTCTGTCAGGATTACAACCTAGCTTCTCACACCATTTATGTTGTGTTCGTTAATTTTTTTTATGTGAGTGGCGGGCCCTACAGTTTAAAGTCGACTCCGAACGACAGATTTTTGAGAAGCTTTTCATGGCAATTTTTACTATCAGAGTCTTTGCCAGAAATCTGCTGAGAGAAAGTCGCCGAAGAAATATTTTTCGTTTTGATGTCTAACCTGGGATTCGAACCCAGGCCTTTTGTCTAATAAGCCAACACACTACTCACTAGACCACCAATTATGTAATTAAAAATAAAATATAAAAACAGCAAGATAAAAAGTAAGCAAAAAGCTTAAATTAATAAAAATAAAAACTGTTCATTATTCATATGCAAATGCATTAGTTTTAAGAAAATTATTTTGATTCCAACAAAAAGATTAAAGCATCTAACATAAGATCTGATAGACTTTGTTGTCAATATACCAAACCGTTGAAAAACACTTCTCGTAATCAACATTTGTTGGCAAAATAGTTCCAAGATAGCTGAATGTAGCTTGTAAATATATACCTGTACCACATCCTGATGTAAATAAATCTTTTTCGTTGGACAGTTGAGTGTCTAAATCAGTTATCCTTTTAATATGTTTTATAGGGCTTTTGCATTCTTCTATGCCATCAAATAATTTTTATCACTGGAAGGAGGAGGTCTTTCCTCATCTGAGATGCTATTATAGAAGTCAAGTGATATAGAATTTTTTTTTTTTTAGAACCTTTTGTAGGGTCAAAATATATAGGAATACACAATCCCGAAAATCCCAAAAAATCTCGGGGCAAGTTTTTAAAAATCCCGGGATTGGCGATTTTCCGATTGGCATCCCTAGTAGGTACATACTTGTGCCATATGTCTGCCATACAATTTTTTTTTTTGTAATTTCAAAAAATAAATACAAATTTTTTGAATTTAATTCTTTCTTTTTTTTAATATTTTTAATATTTTCCTACATGTCCAATTATAAAATAAAAATTTTAATCATAATAATCTAGTATGAGACCCTTAAGTTAATGCCATAAATTCAACAACTTTAAGGGCATGTACTTACTCAGAATAAGAATACAAAGTTACTATTTCAATTTCAACATGCAATATAAAGAATATTTTTTAATCATAGTTATCCATGACGTATGAGTAAGTTTTTTTTTTTATTTAATTCTTACTTAAAAGTATTACTGAAGTAAGTAAGCAACTACAAGTTTTCCACATACTCCGTACAAATTTTTACTGAAAGATATTATTCAAAACAAATGTACGAGTAGATTACATATATCAACAAGGAAATCTACTCTCTTTTATTTCCTCCTCTCTCTCATCGTGCATTACTTTCCATCACTAACTTACACAAACACACACACACACAAACACTGTTGTCAGAAGATATATGGCATAATAAAGTGAAAGTTAATCTTTAAAAACTTGTCTGTTTTAAATTCATGTCTGTACTTTCTCTTTTAACTGTTGTTGTTGTTGTTGTTATTACTCTTACTAGGACTATGTACAGTGATCGTCAAAAGAAACTGTACAGTAAGCAAAATATTTACATTAATAAATTACCGTTATTTTGGTAATTACATACATAATTGGCCATTACAACCCTACAGTCAGGATTACGACCTAGCTTCTCACACCACTTATGTTGTGTGCGTTAATTTTATACATAAGTGGCGAGACCTACAGTTTAAAGTCGACTCCGAACGACAGATTTTTGAGAAGCTTTTCATGTCAATTTTTACTTTCAGAGTCTTTGCCAGAAATCTGCTGAGAGGAAGTCGCCGAAGAAATATTTTTCGTTTTGATGTCTGACCTGGCATACTAACCCGCGCCTTTTGTCTAATAAGCCAACACACTACCCACTAGACCACGGCGACTTTGGTAATTATCTGGCAGTAAATGAAGGCAAAACAAAGTATATGTTCTCGACAAGTAGAGTCGTGCGGCGTATTGATTCTCAGATTACAGCCGATAAACACACTTCTGATACAGTTAAGAAATTCATTTATCTTTATATTTAGCCGTTACCATCGAAAATGATGCCAGTCTGGAGATTAAGCGCAGGATGACTCTTGCCAACAGCTGCTACTATGGTCTCAAAAGGCAATTGAGTAGCAGACACCTCTCTCGTAAGACGAAACTAAAACTCTACAAGACGCTCATCCTACCCGTGCTTCTTTATGGCGCAGAACCATGGACCCTATTAAGTACTGATGCAGCTGCTTTGAGAGTATTCGAGAGTAAAGTCCTACGTAAGATCTTCGGTTCAGTGCGAGTTGGAAATGATTTTCGCATCCGATTCAACAGTATAAGCTGTATAAGCTCCTTAACGACATGGACGTTGTACAGCGTATTAATATCCAGCGGCTGCGGAGGCTCAGCCATGTCGTTCGAATGGAGGAGGATGCTTCGGAGAGACGAGTATTTGATGCGGGGATCTGTGGAAGTCGGCGAAGAGGATGATCTTGTATCCGTTAGAAGGACCAAATCGAGGAAGCCTCGTCATCAATTGGTGTGACCAATTGGCGTAGGCGCTCAAAAAGCAGAGGCGCTTGGAAGCATGTGTTGCGGCAGGCCGAAATCCGTTAATCGGGTTGTTATGGCCAATTAATTAAGTAAGTAAGTATTTTTAATTTTAAAATTGTTTTATTGTCAGTTTTTAAAATTGAAACAAAACAAAAAAATTATTGAAAAAAATTTCGAGCACTCTCCTTAAGTGTTTATAGTTGATTGTAGTGATTATTAGAATTTTATTCTTCGTGTACACTTACATTTGACACTCACTGTTTGTGTAAACACATATATGAATGTGTGAGTTGGCGAAATACATCATATAATACCGGGTTATCCATTCCGTGGTTTCAAAACCATGAAACACGTATGAAATATTTTTTCTTTTCTCAATAAGTAAAGTTTGAACGTTGACATTAAGTGTGAAACGCTACTTCATTTAAATGACATCCAAGCGAAGTGTTGCAAGCATTGATTCTTTTGAGGTAATTTTCGACTACTTTTTGATACATATTGGGCGGTATCACAGCCATAACTTGTCGAATGTTGGTTTTTAAATGCTCAAGAGTTAAAGGTTTATCTGGTTAAACACGGTCTTTCGCGTAGCTCCACAAGAAAAAAGTCTAATGATTTCAAATTGCATGATCTTGGTGACCAGTTGACATCGCCACAACGAGAAATTACGCGGCCAGGAAATGTCTCTTGCAAAAAAGCCATATTCGTTCGAGTTGTTTGGTATTTGGCACCGTCTTTATGAAACCACATATTCTCCCAGTCGAATTCTTCAATAGCAGGCAAAAAAAAAGTCGGTTCTCATACGACCATAACACTCCGAATTAACGGTGACAACCGTTTCATCATCGTTTTCGAAGAAGTAAGGCTCAACCAATGGCCGTTACAGTCAATGGCGATCGTTATTGGGCCATGTTAAATGAATTTTTTTGCACAAAAATTGAAGAGGAGGATATTGGCAACATTTGGTTTTAACAGGACGGCGCTACGTGCCACACAGCCAAAGCAACACTCGATGTTTTGCGCCCTGTTTTTAAAGATCGCATTAACAGCCACAGAGCTCCTATTTGACACCGTCGGACTGTTGTTTGTGGGATGCCGTCAAAGCCAACTGTTATGCCGATAAGACACAATTGACCTTCGTACTAAAGAGCCTACCAAACAGTGACTTTTTCTGGATGTAATGGCCTCTCTTCAATTACTTGAGGATTCTCAGAACCCCAAATATGACAATTTTGTTTATTAACATACCCACCGAGTGTGAAATGTGCTTCATTGCTGAAGAAAATTTTGTTCGAAAAATTGCCGTCCACCGCCTGTTGTTAAAGCACCCATTCCATGTATCTACGACGTTGTGAATGGTAAGATGACTTTAGTTGTTGCATGAACTGGACTTTATATTGATGTAGGTGTGTGGATCTAAATAGAAAATACGCCATAATGTGCCGTAAGACAAACCTAATTCCTGAGAACAACGAGGAAGCGACACATTCGGGTCTTCGGCAAAACTTTCACTTACAAAAGCGATATTTTCTGTGAAACGATCGAAACGATGATGCACAGGCCTTTCAATATTTGTAACCACGCCAGTTTCTATAAATTTCTTCACAATTTTGCAAATTGCTTGCATAGTTGGACGATTATGTAAACCATAATCTCATCTTAAAGCATGATACATGGCTGTGGCAGAATCACCATTTTTGTAGTAGATTTTGATAATTTTTATGCTTTGTGTGATCGTTAAGCGATTCATTTTCGACAAAGTCAGACTTTCAACTGAAAAGAAAAAATTTGGTTTCACAACTTAGTTTGTTTGATGTCGAATTCCAGTTCCATACTTTTGAAACCATGAAATGGATAGCCCTTTACTTTTATCTCCATGTTATCTTTAATTTTTAGGGAAAGTTCTGTGGAAATGTTTGTGTAATATCCATGTTTGTATTTGAATTTGTTTTTTATTTTATTTTAATCTTTTTCTTGCTGAAATAAAAATAATTTGTTGAGATTTATACGATGTGTTTACATGTTAAATTAAAAAGTTTTTATTTCTTAAAAATTTTTTTTCCTCCTCTGGCAGGCAACACACATTTTTTCGTTTGTGTTACATTTTCAACAAAGTTAATCGGAGTTTCACATTTTAATCTTAATTGGTAAGATTTGTTTATGATGATTAAAAAAAAATTGAAAATAATTGAAATAAAATGGTAGAAATTGAAACTGTTTACGTTTTTTCACAATTGTGCATAATGAATGCAATTAATTTTGGAATGCAGTATCAAATACTAGCAATTTCTGGAAACAAATTTCGATTACTTGGCTGTATAGCCAACAGTAAAAGTTTTATGAAAGAAAATAAGAAGACTAGACGTAAATCAATAAGATGTGCATCTCTGCTATCGGGTCTGCCATCAAACGTTTTTTTTCAACTAGTGGTTATTTCATGAATGGTAACACTTAACTCATATCTAATTTGAACAGATAATTAGTTTAATCCTTCCGCTGAACGAATATGGTTGTGCATACGTGTTTTTGCTTCGCTAAGTGAGCCTGCGATCGACTAATAGAAGATGCCGATTTTGGCAAAAAAATCATTTTTTCTAATGAAGCTCATTTTAATCTTGGTGGGTATGTAAATAAGCAAAATTGTCGCATTTGGTGCACAGAAAACCCGCACGCATATATTCAAAAGCCAACGCACCAAAACGAGTCACTGTTTTCTGTGGATTTTGATCTAGAGGCATAATTGTACCATTTTTCTTCGAAAATGAACAAGGATTCGCTGTTACAGTCAATGGCGATCATTATCGAGCCATGTTGAACGAATTTTTGTTCACAAAAATCGAAGCGAAGGATATTGACAACATTTGGTTTCAACAGGACGACGCTACATGCCACACATCCGAAGCTACACTCGATGTTTTGCGCCCTGTTTTGAAGATTGCATTATCAGCCGCAGTGCTGATGTCGTTTGGCCAACTCGGAGCTGCGATTTGTCATCGTTGGACTATTATTTGTGGGGTGCCATCAAAGATAAGTGTTATGTTGACAAGCCAGAGACAATTGATGCTTTAAAGGACAATATTCGTGCAGCCATTGCTGAAATATAGCTGCACACAATCGATAAAGTGCTTAAAAATTGGACCGATCGTGTAGGCTACTGCACGGCCAGCTGAGGTAGCCATTTGAATGAAATTATTTTCCATTATTAACCGGAAGGATTGTACTTTCAAATAAAAAAGGAAATTTGAAATTTCACAGTGAAGTTAGACTAGAGTAGTACTAACACTAAAACTGGAAGTCCACACCACGCGTTTTCGCGTTAAAGCATTCTGTGCGTTTTATACGTTCTTCGCTTCAAGTTACATGCAACACTTTTTACGCGCCAATGTTTGTTTTGATCAGATTGGAAACAAAATAAAAACATTTGATTGAAAATGCTTGAATAAAACATTTCGGACAAAAATGGCAAATGGAATTGAAATTTTTAAAGAATTTATAGAATTAATTGAGTTTGTGAACATAATATTTTGTTTCACACGTGTGTACAATAAATTCCAAAGTAATAAACGACGATTTTGCTGATATGCCCATTAGTTTTTATGGAATTCTGCAGCACTACCAGATTGCTCTCCGCGCATTTTTTTACGAATCGGTCCCATAAAGTTTTCCAACGAGATTGGCAAACGTTCTCTAAAAGAAAAGCAATACGAAATACCGTCCTCAATACCTCCTCGGCAATGGACTTCCAAGCAGCTGCTCTTTTAAAATTATTCCTATAAACAAGCGAGCTTTTTTATACAGGACTTCATGTTTTTTCACAGCTTCGATTAATTTTTTCTCCATTGTTGTTTGAAAAATTTAAATAAATTAAAACAAAACAATTTGTCAAAGTCAGCTGTTTTGTACGCGCCACGCTTGTGATGCTTACAAAAGTAGAAAGTAGATTTACTTTACGCGTTCTATGCGTCATGGCATCCTACGCTTTTGTGCGAGTATCTTGCGCCATATAAATACAATCATTTTACTTTTATGACAGCCGCGTAGAATGCGAGAACGCGTAGAACGCGTGGTGTGGACCTCCGGCTTAACGGCCTGACAGATTTACAAGTACTGTCCATCAAATAGTTGTTTAATATTATTTTGTGTTGGTGTTTACAAAGTTTCTTTGAGTGTTTGTATAACAATCAATAAACAAACATTACCAATAGATGCCACTCTAAAATAAAAAAATAAAAAAATAGACGTGAAACTCAAATCGCTTGCATACACTTACATCATGGAAGCAGTACCTCAAAAACTAAGTACCAAAAAAAAAAAGGATGAAGGATATCTTATGTGGCATAGAGAGTGAATATTGAAAATTGTCTGCGAATGTGGGTTTTTAAAGCATTTTCAAAAAAAACAAGTTATTTGGCGGACCCTTTACATGAACTAACATTTTTCTATGTTTTCGAGGGAACTGCTAATAATGATGACTAGTGGTAGGTGTGGCTATAGATAAAAGGCCAGGGTTCGTATTTCCAGGTCAGACATCAAAATGAAAAATGATTTCTTCGTTTACTTCCTCTTCAAGCAGATTTTGGATAAAACTGTGAGCAGTAAAAATTGCCATGAAAGCACTTTTCAAAAAGTTGTCGTGCGTAGTCGACTTTAAACTGTAGGGTCCCGCCACAACATAAGTGGTGTGAGAAGCTAAGGACGTAGTACAATGGGTCAATTCGACCACCGAGTACTGTACTTGTCAGAATTGAAAGTAACGTCCTCTAACCTAACCTAACCTAACCTACGGACCCTTTACATGAACTAACATTTTTCTATGTTTTCGAGGGAACTACTAATAATGATGAAGAGACTTCTTGTCTAACGGTTACAACATAATATGTGTGAACCTATTTTGCAGCTGTCGAGAGAAAATTGTTAATTTTGTCCTGCATGTATCCTTTTAGTCGCCGTAGTCTGCTTATTTTGTATTTTGTTCTTATTGACATGAGATCATGGTTCACTCCTCTGGGCAGATATGCCGAGCTAAACGAAATATTAAAAATTTTTCCTTCAACGCCTTCCTCTAAGCAGATTTCTGGCAAAAACTCTGAGATTGAAATAAACTGTCATGAAAAATTTTCCCAAAACAATCTGTCATTCGGAGACGATTTTAAACTTTAGGTTCCACCACTAAACCATCAAAATAACACACACAACATAAGTGGTATGAGAAGCTAGCCGTATCCTCACTGAAGGGTTCTAATGACCAATATGTATGTACTAGTAATTGTGAAGGTAAAATATACTTTGCCAGTATCCTCAATACCGATAATATGGCTTTAATATTAATGTGAAGTGTAGGGGAAACTTAATTAAAATGAAAGTTCAATATTTACGCTCAGTAAACGTTTTATAGAATAAAAATAATAAATGTACAAACACATATGCACAATGTTTTAAATTCTCCAGTGAAATACAGAATTCGGACACAGAAACAAAGCTTAAATGCATGCGTATAAATTCCAATTTAACACAATGTATTGGTGAATTATAATCCTTACCAAGGATACTACAAATATGAACACTTGTTTTACGTTGTATGACATGTATTTCTGTATATCATCGTATTAATATTGAGATTTTCTTCTTAAGGTTGATATGAATGACAGCAAAAAAGCGGAAATTTCATTTGAAATTCTGTTCATGAATATCCACAGCTAAAGAGCATATTTAAGTTAACGTTACGTTAATACAATAAGACGTAATACATAATGACGTAAATAAAGCAAATGGTTACTGACAACAATAAAGGATAATAATACCGTTTATTTCTTCATCTCCCAGTTCTTTTTGTTATTAATTACATTTTTTTATCACCGTAAATAATTAAAATTAATGAAAAAAAAATTTTTATTTAATTGTTAAAAATCTTGAATGGGATCAGCAGATTCTAAACAAGGTAATAAATACCATAATCTAGCAGACACAGAGTAGCTAATACGTATTGCAGCCAACTTCAGGTTATTCTCATTTGTAAACCGCTCGTCTGCCTGCTGACAGATTTATTCCAGTGACAGTTCTTTCTATTGTTTACAAGCTTACAAAAGCATTTTGATCAAAATCTTGTTGAAAAAAAAGACAAAAAAGCGATAAATTTCTTAAAATAAAACTCAATATTCTGCTTCACACAAAGGAACCAAAACAACAATGAAGTGCAAAAGAAAGAGAGAGATAAACTTCAAGTTGTCTTAGATTGATTATAAATATTATGTTGTGGAAAATAATAGTTGGCACGCGATATTATCGGCAACCACTACTCAAGTTATAAGACACAAGCCAATAGGCAATTAAAGTCTTATAAAGGGCGTGGTTAGTGCGAAAAA
>CM025791.1:87688725-87745825 GCA_014635995.1 Sarcophaga peregrina
TTGGCGCTTACTGTATATATGTCTACATTTGTACGCCTATGTATAGAGAGTAGTTTAACGAGCATAAGTAATAAATGTTTGCATATCCGCTTGTCGAATCATTTACATACATACGCACACACTCTTATTATTACAATCCTTTGCCAATGCATGTGTGCATTTATTACATACAAACATTATTGAAATTTTAAACATTTTAAACGACACACTGGCCTGTTGTTGTAAATGGCATGAAAAGCAATACCATATTCCTGTTATGTTATTTTGACCCTATTTTATTGTACACAAGGCTTTTAGAAAATATTTTTGGAAATTTTACAAAATTTTTGTTGCATTATTTATGAGATTTTTAATCAACGAAATCTGCTTGAAGTTTTGCAAATATTTGCAAAACCAAAAACAAAAAAAGGAAAAAAAAAATAGAAAATATTGGAACAATATTTTTATGGTTTAAATTTAATATTTAACAGTTGTATGGCAACTGAAATCACAGCCCTTAACGTCTCAAAGATGCTCATACTTACTTCTGCTATTACTGGCTGCTTATTTAGGACTTTTCTTGTCCAAAGCTCGCTTCAAACCAATTAATTGTCGTCTGCAAAAGAGCTCTTGTGACAATCGAACCAGTCAATCGAATCATCATTCGATCGCACCAGTTTGCATGCACTTCTTCCAGTGTATAGGGTCATGCAGGGTGGCTGATATATAATGCAACAAAGTAAAGCGCTATATTTCTTTAATATTTTTTTAATTTTATTGTAAAAAAGCAAAAAATGTTGGAAATAACATAAAATTTTAGAATCAGTTTAGATTTGTTCAAAATGGCCACTTTTTGTACGAATTATGGCCTTCAAACGGTGGACAAAGCCATCACAGGTTGCACGAATGTGGCTCTGCGGTATTTTAACCCATTTCCGGCGAAGTGCCGTCTTGAGATGATCAACACTTTGGTATTTTTTAGTGAGAATCTTACTCTCCAAAATGCTCCAGGCGCAAAAGTGCAACGGATTGAAATCCGGAGAGAAATAAAGCGGAGATCCTCCTTTTTAAGCCCTTCATGATTGACGCTGGTGCTGAGTCTGAAATGTTTGTCTGCCCAGGGCTTCAGTACTGTCTTTAAGATATTTTCCCGATAATATTTCGCATTTATTTTGACCCCACGGTCGATGAATACGAGCGGGGAGTGACCATCGGCCGTTAAGGCGGCCCACACCATTGCTATCGGCGGCGCTTGAGTGCTGGTGGCTAATCGCAGGTGTAAATTTTCAGCTGACCTGTTTGGCAAAGAAACCCGATCATTTTGTTTGTTTACAAATTGCTAAATTTAGAATGGCTTTTCATCGGAGAAAACCAAATTCGGTAACTGGACAACTTCGTGCAAACGAAGTAACTCCTTGGCTCTTTCCAGTCTAATTTTTTTGTCTACCGATGAGCTCTTGCACTTTTTGGTACTTCAAGGGCTTTAGTCCAAGCATCTGTTCTCGCGATATGTTCATCTCACGAGCAATTTTTCTTCCACAGCGGAGAGGATTTCGATCAAAAATGGCCTTCACTTTTCGGATCATTTGTGGTGTTGTTATTGTTTTTCTTCGTCCATTTTTTGGACGCGATGCAACACCGCCAGTTTCACGGTAACGAGCAGTGGTAAGAGAAACAAGAGATTTATTCACATTTAAATGAAGGAGAGCTCTAACGATAGCCGCCTGTGGTTTTGCAGCCAAATATAAAGCAATCACACTATCACGTTTAAATTCCATCGTGAATAACTTTTTTTTTGAATGCAATAAATCAAAATGCTTTTGTAAGCTTGTAAAAAGTAAAAAGAACTGTCACCGGAATAAATCTGTCAGCTGTCAGACGAGCGGTTAACAAATGATAACAACCTGAAGTTGGTTGCAATGCATATCAGCCACCCTGTATCTCGACAATGGCATCACGAGTATTGGCCTTGAAATGCTCAATTGTCTGTAGTTTATCGGCATAATACTTTTCTTTAAAATCGCACCACAAAAATTAGTACCAAAGTGTCAAAATGATGGCGGCCTATTTATAACGCCATTTTGGCTAATCAAATGGCCATCAAATGTATGACAAAAAAAAAATTGATTCTGGCATAAGATGTATGGCAAGTCGTACCATTCTATTGAAAACAAACATCGTTCAAATCAATACAAAGAAAAGCGAGTATAGAAACAATCGGTTATCATAGTGCGATTACTCTCCATTGAGCGTAATGTTGGTGGCGTTCTCATTTTTTAAACAATTTTGGCCAATAATACCTCCTCTCCACAAGCCTCACCAAACAGCTACGCGTAATAGGTGCATTGGTTTCTGTTATAGTACGTGTGGGTTTTTTGAGCCCCAAATGCGGCAATTTTTCTTATTAACGTACCCACCAAAATCAAAAGGAGTTTCACCCGAAAAGATGATTTTTTTTGGCAAAATCGACATCATTGTGGAGTTTCTCGTTGGTTTAAAGTGGGGATAATCTACTCAATTTTGTGACAGAATAGGATGTCAGACACAAGTATTGCCAGATTCGAAAAAACCGATGGTTCAAATTTAAATCGATAGATGACCCACCCGAAACAAACAGACTATTTGAAATTTGATTTTTCTTTCGATTTAGAACATGGTTCAAACAAAATTCTGCAAAAATTTGATCGCATGAACACAAATTCGAAACTTAAACGTAAAACTTAAAAAAAAAAACAAGAAACAAAAATCAAAAAATAATTGCAATTTTATATCGTTTGATTTATTTTTACTCAATATTTCGTTGATTATTTTTAACTCTTTGTATTAGTAACACTCTGAAGAAGAAAACACTTTGTATTCTTGCTTTAGTTCTTCATATACGATATTGTATTTCCTGTTTCCGTTTCCTTTACTTATTTTGGATATTTTACGCCAATGCAATATGCTTCAATTGTAACTTATATCGCCCTTGCTACCTTGGGGACGCTATTAATAACGAATAGCTAAAAATGGATTTCCGTTTTCACTACAAATCCAACACAGAGTTCGAAATGAAAGGAGGAAAGAAAAGAATTCGAAAAACAAAAATAAACGCTAAGAAATCAATGGTGGTAACAGCAGCAGCAAATATATGTAACCCCTTAAAGCTATTGAAGTCTAGGAAACAGAAATATTCGTAAGCCGCAATAAAAATATTTTTTAATCGAATTTCAATTGGAAATAAACTTCAGACTTTGTTTCCTTTTCTTTGGAAATAAAGAATTATTGTTGTTTTTATCGATAAAACAAAAACGAGTGATGTAGTAAACCAAATTTCCAAATCGTAGAGGAAAATAATCGCTTTATGGTGTTTCAATATATAAACAATAAATAAGGCATGTTATTCAGTACTAAATTAAAGAAAAGAAAATGATAAAAGTCCACGATACAATTTTTTTATTAAATTTAAATCAAATCATTTATATTATTTCTAAAACACTTTTTTGTCGGTTGCAAATATCTCCCACACCACTGCTTCAAATTTAATGAATGATATCTCATTTTAAAGCTTATATCTAACACTTATGGCGAAAAATAAGTAGAAATTGAAAAATTAATATTTTCATTAATAAAAATTATATTTTATATAGAATTGCATGATAATACTGTTGTCATTATGATTATATGTTTTTGTTCAAGTGTAGTAATACATGGTCGCTTAATAGTTATGCTGTTCTGCATAATATAGTATGTATTAAAATCCATTCTGGCAATACCGTTATTTACTATAATGCCGTTTATTATTAAGTCAGTTACATATAATATGTATATTAAGTTGTGAAAAGCTGTTTTGACAATAATTTGCAGTAGTTGTTAAAAAAAAGTGGGATAAATAGGGTCGCTTAATTGTAATGCTATTCCACATAATAATATATAAAGTTGTAAAAGCCATTTTGGTAATGTCGTTATTGTCATGGCATTGTTTGTTTTATGAAGTTTAGTAATACGGTCTCTTTTAATATCTACGTATATATAGTGTCAGCTGATATTCAATAGTTAAAAAGGTTTTAAGAAAAATAAGAATAAAAATAACGTGCAACGTACGAATATAAATAACGTGCATTTGAAAAGACAAATGTAATTATAATGTTAATCAGAAATCTTAATGCTAAACAGGTGTTAATAAATGGTATCACGCTAATCGTAACAAGCTTGGGAGCGCACATCATATCAGCAAAAATTATTCATACCGATAAAACTGTACTGATACCCCGAATCAACCTTACACCTTCTGATCCAACTGTGCCTTTTCGAATGACACGAAAACAATTCCCTGTGAAAGTTGCTTCTAGTATGACGATTAACAAAGCACAAGGTCAAACCCTTCAAAAGGTAGAATTGATTTACCAGATCCGGTCTTTTCATATGGGCAGTTATACGTAGCTTTTTCTCGAGTGCATAGTTTTAAAGATATTTTTGTTTGTATTAGGTCTTCGTACGGGCAAAAAATTAACGATGATCATGGCATTACCTCTAACATTGTATTCAAAGAAGTATTATAAAAGAATTTAAACATATGCAAATATGTATGATGATATTATGATTTCTAATATTTTTATATTTTAATAAAATTTCTATAAATTATTTCATTTTATGTTACACAAATAACAACTAACGGTGCTCAATATTCGCACGGGTCATCTAGTTAATTTTAATTTTTGACGCACTGTAGATTTATTATTCTATTAATTATTTTGTTCATTATTAAAGTCTCATATACATACTTACACATACATAGCCAACTAGCATTCGGAAGATTGTTTTTAAAAAAATCATCTTGAGTCTTTTAGAGTACTTTGGTGTTTAAAAACTTATTAGCCTGTAACACGATTAAAAAAGGAGTCAAAAATGATTCGTGTCAATGAGATAAAATATGAGTTTCGATTTAAAATACAACAAAAAATTTTATTGCATTCGGAAATTAAAACTATTATTCCTGTTATTGATTATCATATTCTTCTTATACTGAAGATTGAAAAACGGACAATGAAATAAAATACAAATTTTTTAAATTGAAAATTGTTCTTGTTTTTAACGAAAAACAATATTTCTTTAAAATAAATTATAATGTCTGAGGTACCTACACGTCGAATGTAAACTTAATATTCTTTCTTTGATACTTAACGTTCCTACGAACGTGATTTTTGAAATCGCTGTAGTGTAAACGAAGGACTCAGTAAACCTAATAAAAACACTTGAAGTGAGTAAAATAGAATTGTAAATACGACTAATAATTGACTCAAATTTTAATCATAATTGACATAAAAATGAGTCCTAATTAATACGAACATGACTCATAATTTCAAAAAAAAAAAAGACTCATTAAAGACTCGTATACGATTAAACGATGACTGAAAGACGACCCGAAAAAAGAATCATAAACGAAGGTTAATAATACTAATAAATGATCAGAAAGTGATTTGAAAATATTATAAAGCTACTAGAAAAAAAGTCGAAAATTACTCTAAAATAATATAGAAAATGACTCATAAGTGACTTTTTAAGAAGAGTCGCACGTAGGCCACTTTTTTCTCTCGACAAATGAGTCTTTTATGATCAGAAAACGAGCGCATATTCGAGCTTTTTAATCGCAACAAGCGAATCAAAAAGACTCAAATTTGATTAAAAATTTTCAAATTGCTGACTGGGACTCAGCTTGCATTCGAAAGACTGTTTTTATAAAAAAATCACTTTGCAGAGTCTTTTTAGAGTACTTTTGGTAATCAAAAACTTATTAGTCAGCTACGCGATTAAAAAAGGACTCAAAAAAGACTCGTAGGCGATTAAACGATGACTGAAAGAGCGACCCGAAAAAAGAATCATAAACGAAGGTTAATAATACTAATAAATGGATCAGAAAGTGATTTGAAAATAATTTTAAAAGCTACTAGAAAAAGAGTCGAAAAATTACTCTAAAATAATATAGAAAATGACTCATAAGTGACCTTTTTAAGAAGAGTCGCACGTAGCCACTTTTTTCTCCTGACGAAAAAGTCTTTTATGATCAGAAAATGAACGCATATTCGAGCTTTTTAATTGCGCAGACGAATCAAAAAAGACTCGAATTTGATTAAAACTTTTCATAATTGCTGACTGGGACTCAGCTAGCATTCGAAACATTGTTTTTATAAAAATCATCTTGAGTCTTTTTAGAGTACTTTTGGTGTTTAAAAACTTATTAGCCTGTAACACGATTAAAAAAGGAGTCAAAAATGATTCGTGTCAATGAGATAAAAAAGAGTTCGATTTAAAATACAACAAAAAATTTTATTGCATTCGGAAATTAATGTAACTATTATTCCTGTTATTGATTATTATTCTACTTATACTGAAGATTGAAAAACGGCTATGAAATATAATACAAATATTTTTTAAATTGAAAATTGTTCTTTGGTTTTTAACGAAAAACAATATTTCTTTAAATAAATTATAATGTCTGAGGTACCTACACGTCGAATGTAAACTTAATATTCTTTCTTTGATACTTAACGTTCCTACGAACGTGATTTTTGAAATCGCTGTAGTGTAAACGAAGGACTCAGTAAACCTAATAAAAATTCTTGAAGAGATTAAAATAGAATTCTAAGTACGACTAATAATTGACTCAAATTTTAATCATATTTAACATAAAAACGAGTCCAAATTAATACGAACATGACTCATAAATGCAAAAAAAGACCCATTAAAGACTCGTATACGATTAAATGGTGACTGAAAGACGACCCGAAAAAAGAATCATAAACGAAAGTTAATAAGACTAATAAATGATCAGAAAGTGATTCGAAAATGATTATAAAGCTATTAGAAAAAGAGTCGAAAATTAGTCTAAAATAATATAGAAAATGACTCATAAGTGACTTTTTAAGAAGAGTCGCTCGTAGCCACTTTTTTTCTCCCGACGAAAGAGGCTTTTATGATCAGAAAATGAGCGCATATTCGAGATTTTTAATCGCGCAGACGAATCAAAAAAGACTCGAATTTGATTAAAAATTTTCAAAATTGCTGACTGGGACTCAGCTAGCATTCGAAAGATTGTTTTTATAAAAATCACTTTGCAGAGCCTTTTTAGAGTACTTTTGATAATCAAAAACTTATTAGTCAGTTACGTGATTAAAAAAGGACTCAAAAAAGACTCGTAGGCGATTAAATGATGACTGAAAGATAACACGAAAAAGAATCATAAACGAAGGTTAATAAGACTAATAAATGAGTAGAAAGTGATTCGAAAATGATTATAAAGCTACTAGAAAAAGAGTCGAAAATTACTCTAAAATAATATAGAAAATAACTCATAAGTAACTTTTTAAGAAGAGTCGCTCGTAGCCACTTTTTTCTCCCGACGAAAGAGTCTTTTATGATCAGAAAACGAGCGCATATTCGAGCTTTTTAATCGCACAAGCGAATCAAAAAAGACTCAAATTTGATTAAAAATTTTCAAAATTGCTGACTTATAAAAATCACTTTGCAGAGTCTTTTTAGAGTACTTTTGGTAATCAAAAACTTATTAGTCAGTTACGCGATTAAAAAAGGACTCAAAAAAGACTCGTAGGCGATTAAACGATGACTGAAAGACGACCCGAAAAAAGAATCATAAACGAAGGTTAATAATACTAATAAATGATCAGAAAGTGATTTGAAAATAATTTTAAAGCTACTAGAAAAAGAGTCGAAAATTACTCTAAAATAATATAGAAAAATGACTCATAAGTGACTTTTTAAGAAGAGTCGCACGTAGCCACTTTTTTCTCCTGACGAAAAAGTCTTTTATGATCAGAAAATGAACGCATATTCGAGCTTTTTAATTGCGCAGACGAATCAAAAAAGACTCGAATTTGATTAAAACTTTTCATAATTGCTGACTGGGACTCAGCTAGCATTCGAAACATTGTTTTTATAAAAATCACTTTGCAGAGTCTTTTAAAGTACTTTTGGTAATCAAAACTTATTAGCCAATTACTGAAAAATGACACGAAAAAAAATCATAAACGAAGGTAAATAAGACTAATAAATGATCAGAAAGTGATTCGAAAATGATTATAAAGCTACTAGAAAAAGAGTCGAAAATTAGTCTAAAATAATATAGAAAATGACTCATAAGTGACTTTTTAAGAAGATTCGCACGTAGCCACTTTTTTCTCCTGACGAAAAAGTCTTTTATGATCAGAAAATGAACGCATATTCGAGCTTTTTAATTGCGCAGACGATACAAAAAGACTCGAATTCGATTAAAATTTCATAATTGCTGACTGGGACTCAGCTAGCATTCGAAAGATTGTTTTTATAAAAATCACTTTGCAGAGTCTTTTTTACTCTGTACTTTTGGTAATCAAAACTTATTAGTCAGTTACGTGATTAAAAAAGGACTCAAAAAAGACTTGTAGGCGATTAAACGATGACTGAAAGATGACACGAAAAAGAATCATAAACGAAGGTTAATAAGATTAATAAATGAGTAGAAAGTGATTCGAAAATGATTATAAAGCTATTAGAAAAAGAGTCGAAAATTACTCTAAAATAATATAGAAAATAACTCATAAGTAACTTTTTAAGAAGAGTCGCTCGTAGCGACTTTTTTCTTCCGACAAAAGAGTCTTTTATTATCAAAAAATGAACGCATATTCGAGCTTTTTAGTTGCGCAGACGAATCAAAAAAGACTCGAATTTGATTAAAAATTTTCAAAATTGCTGGCTGGGATAATAACCAATTATTTACAATTATGTAAGGCAGTAGTATATGTCTAGTTTAGTACATGAAAGGACAGGTATTAACCAACACATACATACTTTTGTCATTACAACATTTCAGTCAGGATTATTCTCACACCCCTTATGTTGTGTGTGTGTTAATTTTATACACGAGTGGCGGGACCTACAGTTTAAAGTCGATTCCGAACGACAGATTTTTGAGAAACTTTTCATGGCAATTGTATTTACTCTCAGAGTTTTTGCCAGAAATCTGCTGAGAGGAAATTGCCAAAGAAATACTTTTTGTATTTTGTTTTGATGTCTGTGCCTGAGGCTCGAACCTTGGCTTTATGTCTAATAAGCCAACACACTATCTGCTAGACTACGGTGACTTCAACAACAAGTACCTTGAAACTATATGCAGGATATTCTGTCGAGTATGTTGAGTGTTTCGCACCAAAAATTTCATGATTATTTATTTAGTCTTGCCAAGACTAGTAGTTTAGTAGTGAATTAGGTAGTGGCCTCTGTCTGAGCCGATATCTTCAACAAAACGAAATACGAAAAAAAAATTTCTTCAGCGATTTCCCTTCAGCTGATTTCTGGCAAAAACTCTGAGAGTAAAACAAAAAAATTGCCATGAAAAGTTTCTCATAAAAATCTGTCGCTCGGAGTCAGGAGTTTATACTGTAAACACCGCCATTCATGTGTAAAATTAACATACAGCTTAAGTGATGTGAGCAGCTAGGTTGTAAACCTGACTGGCGGGTCGAAAGGACCAATAATGTATGCATGTGGTTGCACTATCTTCGAGTTAGTGATGCCAGACTTATAACTGAAAACAATTTAGAATTTTTTACACCAAAAATTAAAAGTCTAACTGATCTTTTTGGTTTCTTTTATTAATTTTCTTTAATTTCATAATTTTCCAGGCATTACTGTTTCTTTCCTTCTTTTACACCATTTCCACTCAATTTTCCATTTTTATGATTCAATTTTTTTTATTTTATTTTTATTCTATTGCCATAAAGTCTTATTTAATAATCTAAATGGCATTAAATTTCTTTAAGGAGACACAAGGAAATTTGTGGCTTGAAGTTCCTTCATAGAAGAAATGTATTTAAGAGGCTTTCATTGTAGAAAATAAAGAAAATTAATAGTGTTACAACATGCCAACATGTCAACTTGAAGTGTCACAAAGTATTTAAAGAAATGCCACTAAAGGTGGCAAGTAGAACAAAGCAAAAGCAAAAATCGCTAGGCAACTAAGGAGTGTTATTACGTTAATTGTTTTGTAAAGCAAAGCAAAGTAAAGAAATAGAAATAAAAAATAAAATATGACTACAACACGGTAAATAAAATGGCAATAAAAAAAACAAAAAAATTTAAGATAATAATGTGTGAAGCATAACTTTTTTTGGAAGAAAATTATGAAAGAAAAAAATATTTTTGAAATAAATAAACTCTATTGATTAAATATTGTATATACAGTCAACCCTCCTATAACGCGAAGAGTGCGTACTGCGTTATATGGAAGCCGCGCTATAAGAAACTCGGATTTCAGGTACAAACCAGGCTAATTCGTAGCGCGTTCTATGGAAACCGTCTACCGCGTTGTATGGAAACCGCGCTATAAGAAACACAGAATTAGTACAAATCACATCATTCGTACCGCGTTATACGAAGACCAAGAAATACAAAAGGCAAGATAAATTATAAATTATTTTTATTGAATTCAAGAGTTCATATAAAGATTGATAAAAAAATTAAATAAAAACTAAACTAAAAGACTGCTAATTGGCTTATTAGACAAAAGGCCTGGGTTCGTATCCCAGGTCAGACATCAAAACGAAAAAATATTTCTTCGGCGACTTCCTCTCAGCAGATTTCTGGCAAAGACTCTGAGAGTAAAAATTGCCATGAAAAGCTTCCCAAAAATCTGTCGTTCGGAGTCGACTTTAAACTGTAGGTCCCGCCACTCATGTATAAAATTAACGCACACAACATAAGTGGTGTGAGAAGCTAGGTCGTAATCCTGACTGAAGGGTTGTAATGGCCAATTATGTATGTAAAAGACTGCTTTACAACAATATTAAGAAAGACTTGTAAAATAATGTAATTTTTTTGATATTTATCCTCACCTGGTTCATCTTCATTTATTGATTTTTTTAAATTGAAAATCTAACTGCTATTGTTTTGCACGGTACTGTATCTCGGCTAGGATTTTACGTCGAAAATAAAACTTATATTAAATCCTTTTAGAATATCTAGTTACTATTCATGCATAGGCTATGCGGATGTTTAAGGGATGAAATTGAAAGCAAACCGTGCTATAAGAGTAGGGCGTTATAGGAGGGCTGTCACTATTTCAGCCCCATGTTATATGGAAACCGTGTTCTGAGAGTACCACGTTATAAGAGGATTTTCTATACATTATGGGCTGGGTGTCAGTGGCTAAATAATAAGATGCAACTTTTTTATAATTTTTTTAATACTCTACAAGACGCTCATCTTACCCGTGCTTCTTTATGGCGCAGAAGCATGGACCCTATTAAGAACTGATGCAGCAGCCTTGAGGGTATTCGAGAGGAAAGTCCTACGTAAGATCTTCGGTCCTGTGCGAGTTGGCGATGATTTCCGCATACGATCTAACAGTGAGCTGTATGAGCTCCTCAACGACATGGACGTTGTACAGCGTATTAATATCCAGCGGCTGCGCTGGCTTGGCCATGTCGTTCGAATGGAGGAGGATGCTCCGGCGAAACGGGTATTTGATGCGGGGATCTGCGGAAGTCGGCGAAGAGGACGACCTTGTATCCGTTGGAAGGACCAAGTCGAGGAAGCCCTGTCATCGATTGGTGTGACCAACTGGCGTAGGCGCGCAAGAAGCAGAGGCGCCTGGAAGGATGTATTGCGGCAGGCCGAAATCCGTTAATCGGGTTGTTATGGCCAATTAAGTAAGTAAGTAAGTAATTTTTTTATATTTGATTCATGTTTACTCATTCCATTATGAATCAACTCATTAACCACCTACTGATTACTGGACGATATTCTTGACACCCTTCCAGCCTGCACGAATTGCGACAGACAATTGCAGTGTCTTCTTTCCTGTCATCCTGACAGTAGAAAGCCTTACCAACTGTTGTTTTTATAGGGGTTTCTATGTATAAATGAGATAGATGGTGGCGCCACTACCAGAATAAGTTACTGTAGGGGCTAATAATAACAACTACACTCGAAGGCTCTATAATCCTAAAGGAACCTTGGGAATTTCCATATAATGGGTCTTTAATTAAGAGCTTCATATATTTAAAATAAAATAAAACAAACTTTGTGTAACATTTAAACAAAACTTTTTATTCGTTTGAAAGATCTACTCATATGTGCCACGGCTTATTTAGCTGGAGAGCAGCAAAAGTATTCAAATTCACCCAAATCAGACTGAACATAAAGGATAGAATAGAATAGAATTGAATAGAATAGAATAGAATTGAATAGAATAGAATAGAATAGAATAGAATAGATAGAATAGAATAGAATAGAATAGAATTGAATAGAATAGAATAGAATAGAATAGAATAGAATAGAATAGAATAGAATTGAATAGAATTGAATAGAATAGAATAGAATAGAATAGAATAGAATAGAATAGAATAGAATAGAATAGAATAGAATAAATAGAATAGAATAGAATAGAATAGAATAGATAGAATAGAATAGAATAGAATAGAATTAGAATAGAATAGAATAGATAGAATAGAATAGAATAGAATAGAATAGAATAGAAAGAATAGAATAGAATATAGAATAGATAGAATAGAATAGAATAGAATAGAATAGAATAGAATAGAATAGAATAGAATAGAATAGAATAGAATAGAATAGAATAGAATAGAATAGAATAGAATATAGAATAGAATAGAATAGAATAGAATAGAATAGAATAGAATAGAATAGAATAGAATAGAATAGAATAGAATAGAATAGAATAGAATAGAATAGAATAGAATAGAATAGAATAGAATAGAATAGAATAGAATAGAATAGAATAGAATAGAATAGAATAGAAAGAAGGAATAGTTTACATGGTGGACCACACTAAAATTGCACAATCTTAGTGGTCACTTAATATCACCTCCACGTGCTCTTGTTTGTGCAGAATATCCAATATGTCGAGAGCTGTGTGGTACGTAGCAACGTCCTGTTGAAATCACACCCCGATAGGGCTCAGGTCATCCAATTCATAAACAAAATGAAACAAACTTTTGACTTTTTTTACTTTTTTCTTACTTATTTGAAGGCTTTTTAGCCAGTCATTCATTCCTAAGTAAGTGCTCATAGTTAAAAATGATTTGTCGATGAAAATAAGAGCCGTAATCCATGGTAGATTACCTTTATAACCTGGGTCAGTTGAATAATGCAACGGAGCGAAATATGGAAAAACATTACTTAAGTGAATGGCCATGAAAACCTTCTCAAAAATCGGTCGTTTGGAGTCGACTTCAAATTGTAGGTTCCGCCGCTTCAGGATAAAATTTACACACTCACAATAAAAGTGGTGTGATAAGCTATAATGACCAATTATGTCCGTATGTGTGTATATACAGATTCACGTTTCAAAATTTGCAATGTTGTGGTCTGCGAAAGGCTAAAGTTTACTGTCTCAGATCCAATTGCCTACTTTCACAGACAAGGCAACAGATCTTGTATTTTGTTGACAAATGATTGTTGATCGATCATTTACGGAACCGGGTAGTACCGGCGGATGCGACACTCCCTAGTGTGAAAGAAAAATGAGCCAAGCAAGCAGTGCATTACTCCAACAGAACATTCATTTTTTTGAAACCATTTTTATTATTTGCATCTGTTCTTGAAAATTATATCCGGCCATGGAGAAATAGCAAAACAGACTAAATAAATTACCACATAATCGGCAGACAAAATTACGGCTGTTATCAACTATTAAAAATCAGAATATATATCGAGATTTTATCGAATTCTGCAGTTATTGTAACATAAATTCTAGATCACCACTACCATCATCGCCACAATGTTTTTTTGTTGAAATGTCTGTACTATTTACAATTTATTGAATTTAACACTTTTCGAACAATAAAATTCTTTTTCAATCAGTTACACTTACTAGTACTTGCCATACGATTTCCATTCAAGTTTTATTTTCTCTCATGGTTTTGTGTTTGTACCATCAGATCACGTATTTCGTGTAAGAGTTACGGTTTAGCAAAGGAAAATTCGAAGATTATTACGTGATTTTTAATAGTTACGATAGATTTGTACGCGAACACGTAACGATACAATTGAATAAAAAAATACAAGAATTGGAAAAGTGAGCAAGAGAATCAACAAAATTATGAAAAGAATGAAATTTTTAAGCAAATCGCTTAAAAAATATTTTATTTACATGGAAGCGAATAAGAGTGAAAATGGTTGTGGTACAAAAGTCTGGTAAACCTATTAAGGGGTTCAAATAAATCATCATATTTAGCAAAAGCATACTTTCGATCGATACCTACTAAGCATGTCATAAAGTGCGTATGATTAACATAGAATTTTAAGTGTTATGTTCCACACCAGTGATCAGCTACGAGTATTCAAAACGATGAAGTAGATTCAAATCATACTTATAATTTCAGATACTTATACGCATTTATACTTATTTTGATATCATACTCATACTCAAAGTTGGAAGTACTCGTCGTATTCATACTTAACAATACGCATGATGTTATTGTACTTCGACTCGTCCTCTAGTGAACATATACACTGAAGCACACAATAAGTATAAGGGTCATACGAAGACTACTATACTTACAAGAAGATTGTATGTATGCTTTGCTTGTTGCCTTTGTCTTTCCTTTCCTCTTTGTTTGTATATGCAACAGCAACAAAGGCTGTAAATTTTGATGAATGATTCGAATCACTTATCAGTATTATAAGTATTTTTCTAAACTTATAAATCAGAAAGAGTAGGCATATGAATCAAACACATTTCGTATGTTGTGAGATTGATGTACTCATACTCGTTGTAACCTGTACTTATAAATCAATGTTTTAGCGAGGACGAATGAATCAGAGTAGTTGAATTTCAATTCTGTTGAATCACTCATACTAAAAATTGCATGAGTGCTTATGAGTAGCGAAAAACAATTCATTGCTGGTCTCTGTTCCACTCACATACCTTTCATTTTGAACATTTTTTCCCTTAATGTCGAACTTGAAACGAATGCAAAGGGTATACAATTATCACACAAAAAAATTTCCTGTTTGGCTAGATTTCGAGCTGGCTGCAGAACGATTTTGGCCCAGCCATTACTGCCGTGAACACTATAAGGCCAACACTATAGAATTGATGATAACAAACTTTTTTTGTTCTGAATTGTTTAACCTAGATTCCAACGGACATGTGGTTTCAATAGGAACTGGACAGAACTACATACCAGACTGCTTACCCCACACTGGATACAAGCGCTTTGATGAATTGTTCACCTTACATAGAGGTGATGTAGAACTGATCACCAAAATCATGCGATTTGAATCCCGTCAGACTTTTTTATGTGCAGTTTTCTTAAGTCGCAGATGTATAATATATAAGTTAAAATTCAGAACGATCCTCGAAGCCAACACAACTATGTCATCGGTCATATGCAGTCTGTTTTATGCGCACTCTACCCATAGAAGTCATGATGGATATTCAAACGAATATCATGTGCGGAATATCATGCACATAGTGGCATTAAGAGGTCTTTAAAATAAATAAAAACTGGCGATGATATCACACACGATATACGGATGCTGACTGGTGTTAATGACAAAATGAGGGGTACAAATATATAAAGGTTGATTTTTCAGCTATTATGTTTTTGGCAACAATGATTTAAACAGCTCACACACGTTTCTTGTTTTGTTTCACTGTCAAACATCTTCAGTTTGGTCTATAATTTAACCATGAATCGTCTTACAAACGAATAACGCTTAAAAATCATTGAATTTTATTATCAAAATGCAGGCTCTGTTAAGAAAGTTCATCGCGCGCTTCTTCCTTTTTATAGTCAGTTTAATCGACCCGCTGAAGTGGTTATTCGGGCTATTGTGGCTAAATTTCGCACCAACTTTACATTGTTGGACATTAAACCACCAACACGCTTACGTAGAGTGAGAACTGAAGAAAATATCGAAGCTGTATCGGCCAGTGTTAATGAGGACCATCAATTATCGATTCGTCGCTGTTCGCAGCAATTGGGCCTCTGTTACTCAACAACGTGGACAAATTTGCGGAAGGATTTAGATGTGAAACCTTTCAAAAGACTTGCATGACATATGATCTCAACAAGATGGTACCACATGCCACACAGCACGCGTAACAATAGGTTTATTGAGAGGCGAGTTCGGTGAAAATTTTGTTTCACGTTCGGGACCGGTCAATTGGCCGCCTAGATTGTGTGATTTAACGGCTTTAGACTATTTTTTGTGTTGCTATGTTAAAGCTCATGTCCATACAGATAAGCCCGCTTCAATTGACGCATTGGCAGACAACATTGAAGCATTTATTCGTGAGATACCGACCGAAATGTTGGAAAAAGTATGCGAAAATTGTACTAAGCGGATGGACCATTTGAGGCGCAGTGACGGTCAACATTTGCATGAAATAAGCATCAAACATGAAATTTATGGGATCAAATAAAGATTTCATGCATTTTTCTGAATTTTATGTGTTTTTCTTTAAATATTTTCTTCTAGCTCTTAAAAAATCACCCATTAAATATGTCGTCTTTAAGAATAATATTGCTATACTCGTGTATAATACACCACAAACGACCTTGTAATCCTTTAACTTCTTTTCCAAAAAACTAGCCTTGTGTTCTTTATTAAATATAAATGAAGAAAACAAACCTTGACCACTTATACGTTCATTATAATGGCGAATATCCATCGTATCCATCTATTTACCGTCATTTGCAGTGGCATTTTCTTTTCTTTTGTCATTGTGTTATTTACCATTAACAACTTAAAAGGAAAACAAAAAGAACAAAAATACAAACATAAACATAAATTATACGCACTAACACTTCCACACATAAAAGTTACAAAAAAGCACGCACAATCGTGTAAATTACTGTCTAGCATGCACGGCATCATCACCAGTTCATAACCAACTGGTAGTAACGCATCACTGATGTCAACAAATAAAGCGTGAATGTGTGTAAATATGCTCTCGTTCCCTTTGATGCATTTGTATTTGTATTTACATTAGAACACGTATTCAAGTGGTATTTTTTCGGAACAAAAACTATTGTAGAGAAAAGAGAAAGAGAATGAAAATTTGTCGTTTTATGACACAAACATACACCCATACATACACACATTCTCTGACAAATTGCAATTTCGTGGTTCTAAAGAAAAACAAAATTTTAAACCGAAAGTATGTTTTTGTTGTAGCAATTGTTTATCTTTGTGCTTTTAATTATGCACTAATACTAATGCATGACTGTAGATAAGTATGCAAGTAAATTTAATGTTTCTTTGTATTGTTATTACTGCATAACCAGTCTTCAAATTATAGAGTGTAAATAAACATACGTAAGGAAGAACAAATTAATACGTGTGTGCACGAATTTAAGCATTAGTACGCTAATAGAAATACGGCGAATTTAAAAATATAGTAAACTAGTCTGAGAAAAACTTTCGTAGAATCTGAATTGAACATTAAGAAAACTTTAACACAGTAATTGCTATGTTTTCCGGCAACTGTTATTATTTTCGTGCAGGATTATCTTAGTACTGCGACCCTACAATCCCTCAAATTTAATCGCATAAACCTATAATTCCTCCTCTCTTTACAGTCTAGCTACTCACACGACTTATATTGTATGTGCTAATTTTATCCATACAGGGTGGCTGATATGTATTGCAACCAACTTCAGATTGTTATCATTTGTAAACCGCTCGTCTGACAGCTGACAAATTAACTCCAGTGACAGTTCATTTTAATATTTACAAGCTCATAAAAGCATTTTGATCTATTGCACTCAGAAAAAAAGTTATTCATGATGAAATTCAAGCGTGATGGTGTGATTGCTTTATATTTGGCTGGAAAAACACAGGTGGCTATCGTTAGAGCCCTCCAGAATTTAAATGTGAATAAATCATTTGTTTCTCGTACCATTACTCGTTACCGTGATACTGGTAGTGTTGCATCGCGTTGAAAAAGTGGACGAAAAATAAACGGTAACAACACCAGAAATGATCCGAAAAGCGAAGGCCAGATTTGATCGAAATCCTCGCCGCAGTGGTAGAAAAATTGCTCGTGAGCTGAACATATCGCGAGAACGGATGCAAACCATATTGAAAAATGAATTTGGACTAAAGCCATTGAAGTTCCAAAAAGTGCAAGAGCTCACCGATGGACAAAAAAGTTAGACTGGTAAGAGCCAAGGAGCTACTTCGCTTACACGAAAGTTGGCCAGTTACCGAATTTGGTTTTCTCCGATGAGAAGCAATTCCAAATTGAGCAGTTTGTGAACAAACAAAATGATCGGGTTTACTTGCCAAAGAGGTCAGATGAAAATTTACACCAGCGATTGGCCACCAGAACTAAAAGCGCTACCGATGGTAATGGTGTTGGCCGCGGTAACGGCCGATGGTCACCCTCCGCTCGTATTCATCGACCGTGGGGTCAAAATAAATGCCGACGATTATCGGGAAAATATCTTAAAGACAGTATTGAAGCCCTGGGCAGACAACATTTCGACTGCAGACCATGGACAATCCAACAGGAATCAGCACCACCGCACTCAGAACGCGTTAACCAAGAATGGCTTAAAAAGTAGATTCCTCGCATCATTTCCAAAATCCAAAATCTCACTAAAAAATACCAAAGTGTCGAACATCTTAAGGCGGCGCTTCGCCGGGAATGAGCCAAAATACCGCAAAGCCACTTTCGTGCAGCCTGTGATGGTTTGTCTGCCGTTTTAAGGCCATAATTGTTACCAAAGATGGCCAAATTGAACAAATCTAACCTGATTCTAAAATTTTATGTTATTTCCAACAGTTTTTCCTTTTGAACAATAAAATTAAAAAAAATATGGCGTTTTATTACGTTGCATTATTGTAAGTGGCGGGACCCACAGCTTAAAGTCAATATGGAACGATTTTAATTAACGTATTTTAAATAACTTTTCATGGCAATTTCTGTTTCCTCTTAGAGCTATTGCTAAAAATCTGCTGAGAGGAAGTAATCGAAGATATATTGTTTTTTAATATTTCGTTCAGTTACTAGAGTACGACGACTTCGAGCTACCATTTACATTCATTATAATTACAAGGAAGCATATCATAAAAGTCAGAATTTTAAGATTTAATAAATCTAAGCAATCGAAAATTGTTTAACAAATCAAAAATAAATTTTAAGCATTTGCCAAATGTCGCTAAAGGCCAACCATACACCATGGAATTACAAAATATTTGAAAGAGTTCATGAAGGCAGCTTTATTTTGGTGCTATGAGAATAGAAAGTAAATTGAAAAAGGAAGTACTAGAACACAAATCTACTAATTATGGTAATTAATTGAAAAGAAAAGATTTTTTTTATGTTATTAATGCAAAAGCTTACACAAACACTTGGCAATATTGAGACAAAAAGATAAAGTGAAATTGGAAGTGGAAGGAAACAACTATTATGGCGTTTAAAAAAGAATAAAGAAAGGAAAAGGCTGACAGGAAAGACATGAACACTATGAAGAATAAACTCTATTATAGAGTTGCTTTTAGCCTTTTTGTTGTCCAGACCATTCCTTATGGCCGTTGTTGTTAGTAGTTTTGGAAAGGAAACATAAAACAGCATTGAGAACAAGCAAAACAAAAATGTTAAAAAAATTTAAATTCATAGGCCCTTCGATGAGTGTTTGGGATTGTAGTCATAGAGATGGTCCCATGATAACGACAATTTTTTTGCGTTTTTTACTCAAATACTTAATAAATGTATTTAATAAATGTGTACAGGTTAAATGTGTTCGTAAGAATATTTTTGTACTGAGTTGCTCATGTGGTTTACACAGCTCACGAACGTTTCGTGTTTTGTTTCACTGTCAAAAATCTTTCGTTTGGTCTATAATTTAGCCATAAATTTTTAACAAAGGAACAACGCTTGCAATCAAGTTGGCCGAAGATCCACTTCTTTATCGAAAAATTCTGTTCAGCGACACAGTCATTTTTGGCTTAATGGATACGTAAATAAGCAGATTTTGTAGTGAAGACCAGCGAAAAGCATTGCAAAAGCTACCAAAGCATCCAGAAAAAGTCACAGTTTGATGCGGTTTATGGGCTGGTGGCATCCTTGGACCGTACTTCTTCAAAGATGCTGAGAATCGTAACGTAACTGTGAATGGTGAGCGCTATCGTGAAGTGATATCCAACTTATATTTGCCCAAAATGCAAGAGCTTGACTTGCATGACATGAGGTTTCAACATGACGGTGCCACATGCCACACAGCGCGCGTAACAATGGACTTATTGATAGACGAGTTCGGTGAACATTTTATTTCACAGTCGGGATCGGTCAATTGGTCAACTAGATCGTGCTATTTACCGACTTTAGACTATTTTTTATGGGGCTATGTTAAAGCTCATGTATATACAGACAAGCCCGTTACAATTGATGCATTGGTAGACAACATTGAAGCATTTATTCATGAGATATCGGCCGAAATGTTGGAAAGAGTATGAAAAAATTGGACTAAGCGGATGGACCATTTAAGGCTTAGTCGCGGTCAACATTTGCATGAAATAATCTTCAAACATTAAATTATACGGACCGTACTATCAATTCAAATAAAGATTTCATGCATTTTTCTGAATTTTATGTGTTTTTTCTTTTGAAAAATTTTCCTATAGCTATTAAAAATCACCCTTTATATGAACCATAAGGCCAAATTTAATTTTTTATGAACTACCAGAAATAAATCGATTTTCTTTAATAAATTTCCTGCATTTGTGTTCTCTTTATTTTTTTTATTTTTTCTTATTCAAAGTATTCTCTTATTGGCTTTTTGTGTAACGCTCTATTTAAATGCTTTTATTGACGACCATCCATTAAACTATTCTAAAATGTTTGCGTCATTATAAATTTTTCCCCATCAGCATTAGCTATTAAACTGCAGTCCATAAAATCTTTCAATTGTCCGGAATTATTTATTTTGCTTTTAAAAATCGAATATAAATTATCTCCACAATAAAGTTGTGTATGGAAAAGGAAAAAAAAAATCATTTAAATCATGTTATGAAAAGACCAAAGCCTAAAATATGTTTCCCATACATACAGTGAGCATCAAAAGAAACTGTACATTAGGGATAAAATTTTAATAATCACAAAACTAAACTTTTACCACTTAAGGAGAGTGCCAGAAAGAATTTGATAATATTTTGAAATATTTAAAAAAATATTTTTTTATTTAAAAAACTGGCAATGAAACAATTTTAAAATAAAAATAACGGTAATTTATTAATGTATAGTTTTTTTATGTACAGCTTCTTTTGACACTCACTGTATATCGACAAGGGAACGTTACAACCATACTGTTGATACGCAATTTAGGTTTTTAAGCGTGTGTGTGAGTTTTTTCATCCTGTCACTTTTACTCATGTACTAAGTGTACGGGTATGAAGTGACCGTCCAGATACAAATCAAAGATCACAATGCATCGTCTTTCCGCTACTCTTAAGCTCTCATGCAATTTTGAGTATGAATGAATCAACAGAATTGAAATTCAACTACTCTGATTCATTCGTACTCGCTACAACATTGATTTACAAGTATAAGTAGCAATGAGTATGAGTACTAACGTTGACATAAACATTCGAATATGTTTGATTCATACGCCTACTCATTCTGAATTATAAATTTAGAAAAATTCGTATAATACTTTATAAGTGATTTCGAATGATTCGAATCATTCATCAAAATTTACAGCCCTTTGTTGTTGTTGGATATACAAACAAAAGAAGAAAGGAAGGAGAAAGACAACAAGCAAAGCATACACACAATCTTTCCGTGAGTATTGCAGTGTTCGTAAGCGAATCATACTTCTTTTGTACTTCGCTTAAGTGTTAAGTAGAGGCTAGTCGAAGTCAATAACATTATGCGTATTGTTAAGTATGAATACAATGAGTACTTCCAACTTTGAGTATGAGTAGTATGAGTATCATATTAAAATAAGTACGAATGCGTATAAGTATCTGAAGTTATAAGTATGATTTGAATCTTCTCATCGTTTTGAATACTCGTTGCCGATTTCTGATACAAATGTCTCCAAAGTGGACATTTATTGTAAAGGAACCATAATTTTTTAGGATTGTGATTTATCACGAGCTCTTAAAAACCTGGGGTGAAATCCTTAATACAGATCATCATCGAAAACAAGTGATGAATTTGAACGAAGAATTAATCGAAAAACGACCATAATGTACTACACGGCGAATTAATTTTGAAACAGACTTATGCTCATGTGCCCAAGGCAAAATCGATTGAAAGCATTAGGCTATATTTGCTACACAACACTATCGATAACAAGTGATGAATTTGAACAAAGAATTAATCGAAAATAGCCCATAAATAATTTTAAAACAGAGCAGTGCAAAGCAAAACCGGTTAAGGATACAATCAAAGCATAAGGCTGGGGACTGCTACGCCTATCGCCATATTTGCTACATATCACTATCGATAACAAACAAGTGATGAATCTAAACGAAAAATTAATCGAAAAATGCTCATAATGGACTGCACGACAAAATAATTTTAAAACAAAGCAATGCTCGTGCACCAAAGGCAAAACCGGTTCAAAGTATTAGACTAGAAGAAGCTATCCCACTTGCTATATTTACTACACATCATTATCGATAACAAGTAATGAATTTGGAACAAGAATTAATCGAAAATAGACCATAGTGGGCTACACGGTAAAATAGTTTTAAAAAAGAGCAATTCAAAGCAAAACTGGTTAGGGGATGCAATTAATGCATAAGACTGGGGACTACTACCCTTTTCGCCATATTTGCTACACATCACTATCGATAACAAACAAGTGGTGAATCTAAATGAAAAATTAATCGAAAAATGCTCATAATGGATTACTCGACGAAATAATTTTAAAAACAGAGCAATGCACGTGCACCCAAGGCAAAAATCGGTTCAAGTATTAGACTAGGTGCTGCTATCCCACTTGCTATATTTACTATACATCATTATCGATAATAAGTAATGAATTTGGAACAAGAATTAATCGAAAATAGACCATAGTGGGCTAACACGGTATAAATAGTTTTAAAAAAGAGCAATTCAAAGCAAAACTGGTTAAGGATGCAATTAAAGCATAAGGCTGCGGACTGCTACCCTTTTCGCCATATTTGCTACACATCACTATCGATAACAAACAAGTGATGAATCTAAACGAAAAATTAATCGAAAAATTATTATAATGGACTACACGACGAAATAATTTTAAAACACAGCAATACACGTGCACCCAAGGAAAAACTGGTTCAAAGTATTAGACTAGAAGAAGCTATCCTACTCTCCATATTTACTACACATCATTATCGATAACAAGTAATGAATTTGAACGAAGAATTAATCGAAAATAGACCATTGTGGGCTACACGGTAAAATAGTTTAAAAAAGAGCAATGCAAAGCAAAGCTGGTTAAGGATACAATCAAAGCATAAGGCTGGGGACTGCTACCCCTATCGCCATATTTACTGGACTTGACTTCTTCCGATTGGAACACTGATTAGCTAAGCACCACTGCAATTCGTACGAGGAAGTCAAAAATTGTTTGCTTTTTGATTTGCTTCTAAAGACGAAACGTTTTATTGGCATGGGGTCCACAAATTGCCTTAAAGAGGAGTAAAATATGTAGCCAGAAATAGGCAATACTTTGAAAAAAATGTTTTTACTTTTCCCAAAAAAAACGCTCACTTCATGCCAGTACATCTGGTATACACTACAGATTTTCTCATTATTTTTTGTCCTCTATTTCTCCCAAATATATAAAAAAAATTCAATTTTTCTTTGCAAAATTATTTTTTTCTAAGCATGTATTATTACTTGTGTGTACAAATGTACTCATGTATGTGCTCTAATTGAAAAGAAAGATCAAAGAGAGAGAGAGAGAGAGATAGAGAGCGATAAGTAGCTTTTTGGTCCTTTGACTTTTGCCCTTAGTTGTGTTTGATGTCTTTCTTGTTGTGGTTTTGAATTCGTTTTTTTTTTTTGCTTGTATTTCTATTGTGTTTGTTTGTTGTTGTATTTGTTTGTTTCCTTATTTGTTGTTGTTGTTGTTTTTTAAGTCACAGTTAAGTAATTTTTTATTGAGTGTATAAACATGCTGGCTTTTTATAATTCTTTATACGGGAAGAGAGAGAGAGAGAGAGAGTATATGAAGAATATTTTAAAAATTTGTGTTCTTGTACTAGAAATTGTTTGTGTGCATGTGTTTATTTACTCTTAAGACAAGTATTTCTTTGCGTACATCTATAGAGGAGCTAAGCATGTATTGGTTTGTCCTCACTTTAATAACTTTTTGTACAAGAACGAGAGTCTTTTTGAGGCCATAAAATGTGTGTAAATTTTTTATGGTTCATAACGCATGACTTGAAACATAAATTTTCTTCGATTGCTTTTTAGTGTGACTATTAAATGACTGTTAGTGTATGCTTATACATATGTAATGTATTGGTGTATGTATGTATGTACGTATGTAAATATATTTCCGTTTCCTATTGTTATTTGCCGTACAGGAGGTGTTGGCTAGATTTTTTGGTTCATTGCAGAAATTTTTTTTATTTTCTTATTATCGTCCATATTTCTGGCAATTGTTGTGATTTTTTTTTATAGGATTTTTTTATAGGAAGAGAAGAAATGTTCCAAATAATTATAAAATAAAATATCCTCTGATGGTAGGTCTTTATAATTTTTATTAATTTTCAATGATATTTTTCCCAGATATGTAACTTCAACTGCCTAACTGCTAAGAGGTCAGAAATTTGACTGCGTGTTGGGTTATTAACCCAGGGCGGTTACTCTTCATTTACACTTCATCATTGGTATTGGTTTACGTCTAATATATTAGCTGTAAGCTTCCCGATGTTTTAATCTTCCACTATCATTATTTTTTGTGGATACACATTGTGTACAAGGTTGATATACGAGAACGTAAACTGTTGTCAGGGCAATTTCTACTCTGTAAGAAGTAGGGTACAGGTATTTTAAAGAAAATGTCCTTCTATGATAATGGCTTACACCTCTCAGCAAACCTTATTCAAGTTTTTATTGTGTAACCTGATCATGCAAAGTCTAATGTGAATCTCTTTTATGTTTGATCAAATTTCGCTCTTGTTTTCGACAACGTCAGTAGACGAAAAAAAAATTTTTTTTTTTTTGGTCGATTAAAAGAATAGTAACCTTAATGTATAAAATAGAAGTGTAACCATATAGGGTTAAACCTGAGGTCGTCGTTCAATCCCCAAACTCAGATATATCGAACGAAATGAAATAAAAAGAAATTTTTCCACGGCGACTTCCTCGCAACGGTTAAATTTTCATAAGGTTTTTAAGCATCTGGCTGTTGTACATCTATACATTGACGGACAGTAAGGTCTGATGAAGTCGCCGTGGTCTAGTAGGTAGTGTGTTGGCTTATTAGACGAAAGGCTCGGGTTCGTATCCCAGGTCAGACATCAAAACGAAAAATATTTCTTCGGCGACTTCCTCTTAGCAGATTTCTGGCAAAGACTCTGAGAGTAAAAAATGCCATGAAAAGCTTCTCAAAAATCTGTCTTTCGGAGTGGACTTTAAAATTGTAGGTCCCGCCACTCATGTATAAAATTAACGCACACAACATAAGTAGTGTGAGAAGCTAGGTCGTAATCCTGACTGAAGGGTTGTAATGGCCAATTATGTATGTAACCTTAATGTACAAAATAGAACAGTAATCGTCTAGGGTTAAACGTGAGGTCGTCGTTCAATCCCCAAACTCAGATATATCGAACGAAATGAAATATGAAGAAATTTTTCCACGGCGACTTCCTTGCAACGGTTAAATCTTCATTAGTTGTACATCCCTACATTGACGGACAGTAAGATCTGCTGATAACATCACCGCTGTAAGTGAGAGTATGCAGGAAAATCTGATGCAATCCATTTCTCATCGCTCACAACAACTCGGCCTTTCGTAGACCATAGCTTGGCCAATTTTGCATAATTCTGTGGACCCAGGCATTAAAGGAGAATGAACATATAGAAGGGAGTCTGCTTGCTGAATGAGCTGTAAAGCAGCGGCAAACTGACTTTATTTTTCATCGAATAATCTCTTCAGTGACAATTAAGTCGCCATGGTCTAGTGGGTTGTGTGTTGCTTTACTAGACGTAAGGTCAGGCTTCAAACCGCAGGTCAAACATTTAAGGCAAAATGATTTTTTACTCTGAGAGTAAAATAAAATTGCCATGAAAAGTTTCTGAAATAATTTGTCGTTTGGAGTCGACTTTAAACTGTAGTTTCCGCCACATCATGTAAAAAATGAACACACACAACATTTGTTATGTGAGAAGCTAGGCCGTAATCCTGACTTACATACATATATAATTGGCCATTACAACCCTTCAGTCAGGATTACGACCTAGCTTTTCACACCATTTATGTTGTGTGAGGTAATTTTATACATGAGTGGTGGGACCTACAGTTTAAAGTCGACTCCGAACGCCAGATTTGCGAAGCTTTTCATGGCATTTTTATTCTCAGAGTCTTTGCCAGAAATCTGCTGAAAGGAAGTCGCCGAAGAAATATTTTTCGTTTTGATGTCTGACCTGGGATACGAACCCGGGCCTTTTGTCTAATAAGCCAACACACTACCCACGAGACCACGGCGACTTCCTGACTTAAGGGCTATAACAACCAATTACGTATGTATGTATGTGTAGGCCATTGAAATTAAATTTTTAGTTAATGCTGGTGTACCTTTAAACAAATTCTTATCAGTTTCACTTCTTTTTTTTTTTGTTTCCTATATCAGAATAAAATTTGGTCTTTCCTTTGTTGTTTTGTGTAAACAGTATTATAGATAATTGGATGAAATGTTTAGATACGAAACAATAGACAAAATTGTACACAATGGAGGATGATATTAGAAAAACAAAAAATTTAGGGAAGCAAAATATTTTCATAATAACATGATTGAAGGATAACAAACAAAAGAAAATAATTTATCGCACAGAATTGAATCATTAAAAAGCTGATTTTAAATTAAATTATTAAATAATATAATAAAGGCTATATTTAGTTTAATTACAGCAAATTTAAATAAAATAAGATACTGTAGTCTAATAGATAGTGTGTTGCCTTAGTAGACGTGAGGACATGGTTCATCAGCAGGTCATACATTTCCAACAAAACGAAATATGAAAGAATATTTCATCGACGACTGCTTCATAGCAGATTTATGGCAAAAGCTTTGGGAATAAACCTAAATTGCCATAAAAAAGTTTCCCAGAAATCTTGTATAAAATTAACCCCCACAACACAACTGTTGTGAGCAGCTAGGTTGTTATCCCGAACGATGGTTTGTAAAGATCAATTACAGGGTGGCTGATATATAATGCAACAAAGTAAAGCGCTATATTTTTTAATTTTTTTTTTAATTTTATTGTTCAAGAGCAAAAAATGGATGGAAATATCATAAAATTTTAGAATCTGTTTAGATTTATTGGAATTGGCCACATTTGGTACGAATTATGGCCTTCAAAAGGCCGACAAAGCCATCACAGGCTGCACGAAAGTGGCTCCGCTGTATTTTGGCCCATTCCCGGCGAAGCACCGTCTTGAGATGATCGACACTTCGGTTTTTTTAATGAGAACCTTACTCTCCAAAATGCCCGAGGCGCAAAAGTTCAACGGATTGAGATTCGAAGATTTTAGAGGCCATGTGCGGTAGAAATGAAGCGAGAAAACACATTTTTAGGACATTCTTGGTTCATGCGTGCTGAGTGCGGTGGTGCTGAGTCCTGTTGAAATGTCCATCATGGTTTGCGGTCGAAATGTTTTGTCTGCTCAGGGCTTCGATACTGTCTTTAAGACATTTTTCCGATAATATTCGGCATGCATTTTGACTCCACGGTCGATGAATACGAGCGGGGGGGCGACCATCGGCCGAGTTTTGGTGGCCAATCGCATGTGTAAATTTTCAGCTGACCTCTTTGGCTAGTAAACCCGATCATTTTGTTTGTTTACAAACTGCTCAATTTGGAATGGCTTTTCATCGGAGAAAATAAAATTCGGTAACTGGCCACTTTCGTGCAAGCGAAGTAACTCCTTGCTCTTTCCAGTCTACCTTTTTCTGTCCATCGCTGAGCTCTTGCACTTTTTGGAACTTCAATGGCTTTAGTCTAAGCACATTTTTCAATATGTGTTGCATCCGTTCTCATGATATGTTCAGCTCACGAGCAATTTTTCTACCAATGCGGCGTGGATTTCGATCAAATCTGGCCTTACTGGTATTGTTACCGTTTTTTTTTTCATCCACTTTTTGGACGCGATGCAACACTGCCAGTACCACGGTAACGAGCAATGGTACGAGAAACAAAAAACTTATTCACATTTAAATGCTTGAGGGCTTTAACATAGCCACCTGTTGTTTTCCAGCCAAATATAAAGCAATCACACTATGACGCTTGAATGCCGTCACGTCTGAAAGTAATAGATGCTTTTGTAAGCTTGTAAATAATAAAATGAACTGTCACTGGAATAAATCTATCAGCTATCAGACGAGCGGTTTATAATTGATAACAACCTGAAGTTGGTTGCAATACATATCAGCCACCCTGTATGTATGTATGTAGCCTCTTTAGAGAGGTCCATTCTAGATGCCTACGTAGCCAACCTTAACTTCAATGAAAATGCAGTGATTGAGACTGTAGGGTATCAATTCAAGCAAAGCAATTTATATCTTCAGAAAAGAGGAGATAATTAAGTAAATGGTAAGTAAATCACTATTTTATCATATTTTTTTTTATAAACAATCAAAATAAAAACAAATGAACTTATAAAAAAATTAAGACATTATTCAGGTTATTGGCTGCTAATGGAGTATCTGCAAACTAAGCAAATAAACTAGTGCTTACTATTATGTTTTAGGACTCTTTAGTTATTTTTTACTACTAATCCACTTCTCCCTCTTTATACTCTAACAATATTATTTCCACCTGCCCACGCCCTTTTATAAGACTTTAATCGCCTATTGGGTTGTGTCTTATAACATGAGTAGTGGTTGCCGATAATATCGCGTGCCAAATGTTATTTTCCACAACACAATATTTATAATCAAACAAAGACAACTTGAAGTTTATCTTTCTCTTTCTTTTGCACTTCATTGTTGTTTTGGTTCCTTAAACGCTCCTTTGTGTGAAGCAGAAAATTGAGTTTTATTTTAAGAAATTTATCGCTTTTTTGTCTTCTTTTTCAAGCAAATTTTTGTGTCGCGTTTATATTTCTATTTTATTTTGTTTATTTGAAGCAATTAATGGAAATTAGTTCCATTGGCAGACAGACAGACAGCAATTTTCCAACAAATAAATCGTAATGATAGTGAACACGTAAGGTGAATAGATTAGTAGCATAAGAGGTTATTATCGAAAATATTTTAGCAATCGAGAAAGAGTAAAGGAGTGATTTAAGAAACCAAGAGGGTTGATAAAAATGTTAGCAATTTTTTTTTTTTTTGCAATAACATCAGCGGCACACTTATGCTGTACAATTAAGCATTTTTTAAGGCTGTTTATCCTGCCATATTAAAATGAAAGACAAATCAGGCGAGTAAGTTAGTAAAGTTCAGTCAGTCTTGTGTGAAGAAGAAGAGAGTAATCGAGATTTTAAGATCTCCGTTACAAAGATCTGCCGAACAATTGTTTAGTGATTGTTATTGTTTATGCAAAGGGTACAAACAGACGAATAACAAAGGAAAGTAATTGTTATCGTTTACATCAAGTTGTGAACAGTGGCGCACAGAATCGTGCGAAAATGAAATACAATTCTCATGTATGGATAGGCCCTTATAGTCTATGTTGAGGTTTCTCGACCGTGTACAGGTGAGGCCGCAGTAGGTTGTTAATCACGATATTGTTCCAACTCCATTGATTCATTAGAGCATCGTTGCAATGTGGCTTGCGTCACTGTTCTATCATTACTACAATGAATATTGCTCTAGCGAAATAAGTGGAGTTGTTTATGAAAATCATGTATTCCTACGTCACACTCGTCTTTCTCGGCCTGCACATCCGTATGTGGTCGATTGGCTTGTGTATGGCACACTGCATTACAGACAAAGTTCGTTTGTTAGACATCCTGCAGAGATCTTTCTTGTTACTTATGATATACAAATATTAAACCTAGTCTCCATAAACACTGCTCCCTCTTTCCTCATTCCTATAATATATTTTTCTAGTTCCAATAACAATGCCAACCCCTGGGTGTGGCCATATGAAAAAAAAAAGATTAGCACTTCCCTTCGTTCTTCCGATAGTAATATTAGAAGCTAAAAATCGTAAAAATAAAAACATAAATCGTCACGTCTTCAAAATTACATTTTTTTAGCTCAAAATCGTCAAAATGACGATAAATCGTTAAACCTGGCTGCTATGATTGTGAGGCCAGCCATATAAACGAAATAATATTTCATTTCTAACCGGTTCCGATTGTACTTCTCATGCCACTTCTGTTAAGTGTGTTAATTTTATCAATAAGTAGTGGGGCCTACACCGAACGATAGAAATTTTTTAAGAAACTTTTCATGACAAATTTTTATTTACCCTCAGAATTTTTGGCAGAAATCTAATGAGAGGAAGTGGACAAAGAAATATTTCTTCATATTTCGTTTTATTGAATATTTCTGTTAAAGGGTTTGAACCGTGGCCTTACGTCTAATAAGTCAACGCAATACCAACTAGACTAGTTGCAGCACTGTCGCTGAAGAGGTAATTCCTTGAAAAATAATACGCAAGTACAGTAAGCGTCAAAAGAAACTGTACCTTAAAAAGAATAGACATTAATAAATAAATAACTGTTATTTTTTATTAAAATTGTTTCATTCACAGTTTTTAAAAATTAAATAAAAAAAAAAATTTACAAAAAATTTATTTTCAATTTTTTTCGGGCATTCTGCTTAAGTGGTAAGCGATGAATTTGGTATTTGTTAGAAATTTTGTACATTGTGTAGAGTTTTTTTTTGAAAAATCATGTATTCCTACGTCACACTCGTCTTTCTCGGCCAGCATATCCGTATGTGGTCGATTGGCTTGTGTATAGGACACTGCATTACAGACAAAGTTCGTTTGTTAGACTTCCTTCAAAGATCTTTCCTGTTACTTATAGTATAAAAATATTCAAACCTAGTCTCCATAAACACTGCACCCTTTTTCATCACTTCTATAGTATATTTTCCTAGTTCCAAAAACAATGCCAACCCCTGAGTGTTGGCCTTGTAAAAAAAAATAATGGCACTTCCCTTCGTTTTTTCGGTAGTAATATTAGAAGCTAAAAATCATCAAAATAAGAACATAAATCGTCACGTCTTCAAAATGACATTTTTTTAGCTCAAAATCGTCAAAATGACGATAAATCGTTAAATCTGGCTGCTATGATTGTGAGGCTAGCTGCGACAGCCATATAAACGAAATAAAATTTCATTTCTAACCGGTTCCGATTGTACTTCTCACGCCACTTCTGTTAAGTGTGTTAATATTATTAATAAGTAGTGGGGCCTACAAACTTTCCATGACAAATTTTTATTTACCCTCAGAATTTTTGGCAGAAATCTAATGAGAGGAAATGGGCAAAGAAATATTTCTTCATATTTCGTTTTGTTGAAAATTGCTGTTAAGGGGTTTGAATCGTGGCCTTACGTCTAATAAGTCAACGCAATACCGACTAGACTTGTTGCAGCACTGTCACTGAAGAGATAACTCGTTCAAAAATAATATGTAAGTACAGTAAGCGTCAAAAGAAACTGTACACTCAAAAGAATATAAATTAATTAATAAATTATCGTTATTTTTATATTAAAATTATTTCATTGACAGTTTTTAAAAATTAAAACTAAAAAAAAAATTTACAAAAAATTTATTTTTTTCGGGCATTCTGCTTAAGTGGTAAGCGATGAATTTGGTATTTGTTAGAAATTTTGTACATTGTGTAGAGTTTTTTTTTGATGCTCAGTGTATCTTATAGGGTAAGTTATTGTCGGTGTTGTTGTTATTATTCTGTTGTAAACTTTTACTTGTTTTATTGCTTTGTATTGCTTACTTGCTGACGTATGAGTGATTATTTGCAATTGCTTACATAGGGGGAGTTTCATATGTACATCCTTACAAAATTTATATTACATTACGTAATTTATCAGTCCGGTTCTCGACCTAACTTATTACTCCATTTATGACGTGGTTGTTAATTTTATACATCAGTGGCAGGATTTATAGTTTAAAGTCAATTCCGATCGACAGGTGTTTGAAAAACTTTTCATGGCAATTTTTTGTTTGCTCTCAGAATTTTTGTCAGAAATTTCTCTTTCATATTACGTTTTCTTGCACAATGGGTCAATGTCGACCTCCGGGTACTGTGCTTGTCTGGACCGACAGGTGCACGTCCTCTAACCTAGGTTTTCTTGCAAATGCCTGACCTGGGGTTTAAACCAGAGATCAGCAATGAATCGTTTTTTCCCTACTCATAAGCACTCATGCAATTTTAAGTATGAGTGAATCAAGAGAATTGAAATTCAACTACTCTGATTCATTCGTACTCGCTACAACATTGATTTATAAGTATAAGTAGCAATGGGTATGAGTACAACTCTGACATCAAACTCACAACATTCGAAATATGTTTGATTCATACGCCTACTCATTCTGATTCGTAAGTTTAGAAAAATTCTTATAATACTTATAAGAGATTCGAGTGACTCGAATCATTCATCACAATTTACAGTCTTTGTTGCTGTTGCATATACAAACAAAGAAGAAAGAAAGGACAAAGACAACAAGCCAAGCATACACACAATCTTCTTGTGAGTATTGCAGTGCTCGTACTCGAATCATATTTATTTTATGCTTCGTGTAAATGTTAAGTAGAGACGAGTCCAAGTCAATAACATCATGCGTATTGTTAAGTATGAATACGACGAGTACTTCCATCTTTGAGTATGAGTAGTATGAGTATGATATCAAATTAAGTATGAATGCGTGTAAGTATCTGAAATTATAAGTATGACTCGAACCTACTCATCATTTTGAATAATTATTGCTGATCTCTGTGGCACATATATATTCTAGAAGCAGATTATGGCTATATTCTTGTGTATATAGTAGCGTTCTTATGCGAATCATATTTATTTTGTGTTTCGTATAAAAATTAAGTATAGACGAATCGATGTCAATAACGTCATGGGTATTGTTAAGTATGAATATGATGAGTATTTCCAACTTTGAGTATAAGTAGTATGAGTATAATATTAAAATAAGTACGAATGCGTATAAATATCAGAAATTATAAGTATGATTTGAATCTACTTATCGTTCTGAATACTCGTTGCTGATCTCTGGTTTGAATCGAAGCCTCTCGTATGTGGTCCATTCTGAAACTATTTAAAATTAATTTTTGGTTGAATAAGTAGAGTACATTACATGAACACTTTAATGAACAAATTTAGTTTGAAAGAAAATAAGAATAAATTTAAAATAAGCCAGCATATGTGAAACACCCCCTTCATGATAAAGTTGACATCAAAACTAAAGGAAATGCAGCATAAACTTGCAAATAGAAAAACTAAATTCACATGAAAAACTTGAAAGGAAATGAAACTAAAGTGATAAACATTGGAAATGAAATAAAGCAAATTGAATGTCAACACAGGATAAAGAAATACATGCGAAAAAAGAAAACCAGAAACTCCAAGATAAACGGATGATAAATTTATTTTTGCAATTGTTTTTTCCTTACAATCGAGTAAACTAAGCTTTACTAAAATTTTTGTTAAAATTTTTTTTTCATTTATAAAATGGCATTTCTTATTTAAATATTTCTATGGAAAGTAGTTTTTTTTTTTCTCTACAGTTTCTTTGTACTGTTATCGTAACACTATAATTAAATTTGCCACACTTCGTTATCCTGTAACCCTACTCTTGTATTAAATTACGTCAGTTAATGTTGCCTTCTAACCTGCACTTAGTTGGTGTATTTATTTCTCCATTGCTTTGCAGTGAGTTTATTTTAATTTAATTTTTTTTCTTTTCTTAATTCAGTTACTCAGATTTCATTGTATTTTACGCTTCTCCTAATACTTGATTTCCCTTTCAAGTCACTGTCTATGCGACAGTGTCTAATAGCAGCCAATTAGAAAAAGGTAATGGAAGAAAAGAAAAAAAACTCTTGAAATTAAAACCAAAATAGGTGCTGCAAGGTGTACTGGTTAGTTTATAGAAGGGCAGTTTTTTGCTTCAGAAGCGTATTTAATTTAAGGCGTCTTAATGTCATGACTTCTACTTTATATTTCTAAGAACGTTTGTTTAACTCTTTGCTAACAGGTTTGGTTTAATAACACAGTATAGTTAAGTAGAACTGCAGTAATTGTGTTACACAATATGGAATTAGAATATTTTTGGCTGTTAATTAACAAATCAATCTTATAAGATATCTCATTACACATACACCCTCCACGACGTATGAGTACGAAGGCAATTCATACAATAATCATACACCAGAGTGGCTATAAAATAATAGGCGATTAAGAATGCATCGTTATGATACTGTAGCATGTATTATTTCATTTAAATACTCTATTTTAACAATTGACCTATCCTGTAGTCACCATAATCCAGTAATATGAATTTCAAAATGTAATTAAACGAAAGCAAATGGAAATTTTGCCAAATTCTCCCTTTTTTTGTTGTGTAGTACAATTCTTGTGGTTAGAAATGGAAAATTATTTCAATCATAAGACTGCCGCAATGGACCTTACAGTACTTCATTCCATGGTTCCAATTTTCGTGCTCTTTTTTTGTCTATATGGAGTCATATCTTGGCAATGTCATCACAAATGTTGGCCTTGTACAGAGTGGCTGATATATAATGCGACAATGTAAAGTTCTAAATTTTTTAAATTTCATTGTTCAAAAGCAAAAAATGTCGGAAATAACATACAATTTTAGAATCTGTTTAGATTTGTTTGAATTGGCCACCTTTGGTACGAATTATGGCCTTCCAACGGGCGACAAAGCCATCACAGGCTGCACGAAATTGACTCTGCTGTATTTTAGCCCATTCCCGGCGAAGCACCGTCTTGAGATGATCGACACTTTGGTATTTTTTAGTGAGAACCTTACTCTCAAAAATGCACCAGGCGGAAAAGTCCAACGGATTGAGATTGGAAGATTTTAGTGGCCATCGTGCGGTAGAAATGAAGTGAGAAACCTCCATTTTAAGCCATTCTTGGTTAAAGCGTGCTGAGTGCGGTGGTGCTGAGTCCTATTGGAATGTCCATGGTCTGCGACCGAAATGTTTGTCTGCCCAAAGCTTCAATACTGTCTTTAAGACATTTTCCCGCTAATATATTCGGCATTTATTTTAACCTCACGCTTAATGAATACGAGCGAAGAGCGACCACCGGCCGTTACGGCGGCCCACACCATTACCATCGGCGGCGCTTGAGTTCTAGTAACCAATCGCAGGTGTAAATTTTCGCCTAACTTCTTTGGCAAGTAAACTCGATCATTTTATTTGTTCACAAACTGCTCAATTTGAAATGGCTTCTCATCGGAGAAAACCAAATTCGGAAACTGGCCACTTTCGTGCAAGCGAAGTCACTCCTTGGCTCTTTCCAATCTAACTTTTTTTGTCCATTAGTGAACTTCAATAGCTTTAGTTCAAGCTCATTTTTCAATATGTGTTGCATCCATTCTCGCGATATGTTCAGCTCACATGCTATTTTTTTAACACTGCGGCGTGGATTTCGATCAAATTTGGCCTTCAATTTTCGAATAATTTCTGGTATTGTTACCGTTTTTTTTCGTTCATTTTTTGGACGCAATGCAATACTGCTCTAACGATAGCCACCTGTCATTTTCCAGCCAAATATAAAGCAATTACACTATCACGCTTGAATTCCATTACGAAAAACTTTTTTTCTGAATGCAATAGATCAAAATGCTTTTGTAAGCTTGTAAATAATAAAATGAACTCTCACTAAAATAAATCTATCAGCTATCAGACGATCGGTTTACAAATGATAACAACCTGAATTTGGATGCAATATATATCAGGCATCCTGTAGTGCTTAATTATATCTGATTGCGGGATGAGATGAGCGGCAAGTTGCATAATTCTATTGAAACCAAACATATTTCAGATCAATACCAACAATAGCGGGTACAAAAAAAAAATCTAATATCATTGTGAAATATGTCTCTGCATTGACCATAACGGTTATGACTTTCTTATTTTTAAAGGAGTACGGGCCAATGATGTCTTTACTGCATAAGGCGCACCAAACATTCACTAATGGGTGGAATGGCTTCGGTAAGACCATGTTTGAGTTTTCTGAGTCCCAAATGCGGAAATTTTTTTTATTAATGTACTCACCAAAATTAAAATGAATTTCTTCCGAGAAGATGATTTTTTTTCTGGCCAAATCGACATCATCTCGTTGGTCCAACGATTCCAATAAATCCCAACGTTTGCTCAAACGTAAAAACGTAAATCGATTCATTACGTTCAGTGGAGGTTGCGATCTGAATCTTCTGACGGAATAGAATGACCTAAGTATTGCTAAGATTCGAACTAACCGATGGTTCAAGCTTAAGCCGATATATTTACCACCCGACAATATTACTACGTATGATTTCGTCCTAAAATTCATTTAAAACATAAGTACATAGAGAATTGGTCGTTACAACCCTTCAGTCAGTATTATTGACCTAGTTTCTCACACCACTTGTGTTTTGCGGTTTAATTGTATACATAAGTGGCGGGACTTACAGTTTAAAGTCGACTCCGAAAGACAAATTTCTGAGAAGCTCTTCACGGCAATTTTATTTACTTTCAGAGTTTTTGCCAGAAATCTGCTGAGAGGCAGACGTCTATCACAATTCACAATTTCGTTTTGGTGTCTGACTTGGGGTTTGAACCCTGGCCTTACGTGTAACAAGCTGACACTCTACATTTTAGACTACGGCGATTACATTCATTCATTTAAATCAATATCAAAAAAATACGGGAGCACCAAATAACCTCCTGTCTTCACACAGGCAATAGAAAAAATTCAAAAAAAAACCTTCTCGCACAAAGAACATATCAAATCGATTAACATTTGGTTGTCTTTTTAAAGGTATTTGTTGTTGTTGTTGTAGTTGTTATTGTTCTTTGCACTTCGTTTATTTTAATCGAATTGCCAGTTTAACTGGCTTTTGTTGTGCCCAAGTTCCCAAAGGTATTTGAAAAGAGCAAAACAATTGAAATAAAATTTAGTGATACTCGAAGGGAAAAAATCAAAAAAAAAAACCAAATGAATGGAATGGAAGGATTATGAAAAAAAGCATGTAAAAGCAACAACAACAACAATTTATGTGTAATATTTCAATTCATATACCGAAAGGTAAGAGAGAGAGAAAGCTGTTACAACACAAAAATATTAATCGTTCAACGATAGCAAACAAAAAAAGTTCACACAATAAGAGTGAAAAAAATTCAGTGGAAAAATTTCAATGGCTCCCCCAAAACACGTGTGGACTATATGAAGTTCATTCATGAAAAATAAAAATGCAACTCAAAACCAGATACTAAAACAATGGAAATATAAAACGAAGAAATTAACAAATAGGGGGACAGTATAGGTAGCCTGTAAAATGTGCTATGAAATGTTAGGTTCATGAGAAATTCCTTCAATTTTATAAACACAACAGAAATTTACTGTGGATTTACATTTTTTTTTATTGGAAATCATGAAGATCTTTAAGTTTTTAGTTCAACCGTCAACAGAATCATCAGAATTTTTGTTTAAAAATACCTTTTTACGCAGCTAGTTTCTACTAAACTATGCCAACTGAAACGTTTTCCATTTTAAGTAGGTTAAGTTAGGTTGGGTTCCTAAGTGGGTGAATGTCATCACATCACTTAATTTTCTTATGGGAACTAATGGGGTCTGTTCTTGGAATTTTATCCCTTTGGGCAACGAACTATGGTCTGGGGATAAATCTAAATAAGATGGACCTAGTTTTGTTCTCGCGTAGGTACAAAATTGAAACTTTCTGGTTGCCAAGATTAGCTAGTAGGGAGCTGCTGTTGACTTCTGAGGTCAAGTACTTGGGTGTTGTCGTGGACAGCAAGATGAACTGGAAATGAAACACCGAGGAAAGAATAAAGAATGCTTTCAACCAGTCTTCCGCCTAGAGCCATTCGCTGGATATATCTGGCGATTGTTAGATCGGTTATTACTTATGGTTGTCTTGTCTGGTGGTGTGCCTTAGATAAAAGTTTTCAACGGAAAATTTTGGATTAGGTTCAGCGGATTGCCTCTTTGAGTATCACTGAAGTGAGGAAGAGTTGCCCTCAGGAAGAGTTGCTCTTGATGTTACGCTCTGGCTGGCTCCGCTTGACTTATATGTCAAGCGGTGTGCAGCGCGTAGTGCCATACGCCTGAGGGAATCAGGTTGCTGGAGACACCGCCCGATAGGTCACTCCAGAGTTCTGAATACCGTCTTTCCTGACAGAAGGTATAGACTTTCGGAAAAAGCCACTAATTATATTGTGCCTAAGGCTATTTGCCTACCTGGTTTGAGAACACTCATACCGAATAGAACACAATGGAATAATCCGGTACTCTAGGGGAAAAGTAGTATACCCATCATCACAGATAGGTTCAAGTTAGATGGATGTACAGGTGCTGGGGTTTTCTGTAGGGAACTCGGTCTTGAACTCCACTTCAGGTTGAATGATGACTGCAACGTTTTTCAGGCAGACATTTTAGCAATACTGATTGCTAACGAGGCCATAGCTGGTGACCTATCTTCGCATTCGGAATCCTACATGATCTTCGTTGACAGTCAGGCTGCCCTTAGGGCCATTGTGTCGGTCTGGTGCAAATCACAACTCGTTCGCGAGTGCAAAGAGTCGTTGTGAAGTTTTGGACCAGACCGTATCCGTCTACGCTGGGTTCCGGTTCATAGCGGAATACTGGGCAATGAGACGGCGGATACCCTCGCTAGGTTAGGTTCGCTTTTAGGGGGTGATTTTATAGGTGGACCTGAACCCCAGTCTGCCACCCCTATGACCTCATCGATGGATGGGCCAGGGAAGAAGAACAGCGGTGTGGGAGGAACGGATCGGTTTGTTCTGTTTCTAGACGTCTATGGTCTGCTGTGGACAGTAAGAGAACAGATTGGCTTCTGGGCTTGGTTAAGGCCAGCTTAAGGTTGGTTGTCGGTTTTATCACGGGGCACTGCCAGATTAGGTCGCTGACGGGGATCTCAAACAGATCCTAACCGGATTATTGCAGGTTTATAGTGCACTTAAACTATCCTTTAAACAATAATACCAATATCCTTGTGTTTGGTTTACCAGTTTTTGATATTATTTCTCCCTTATACGCTTTTGTTATCCCATTGTAAACGAAGAAGGATTTATGGTGCAGTTAGGCGTTGTAAAGTCATTGGTTAAAACAATAGTTATAGAGGTGTTACTATTGACAGATTAATATTAAAAAAAAAACATATAAATTACATAGAACGTTTCATATATTTCTGTTGCCAAATGTGTTTAAAAACTATTTTCCAGACGGAATATGGTTTCAAATAAATGGTTTAACAAACAATTTTCAAAACCCTTCACGAAATTTGAATATTTTGAGGAAAAATTTAGCGAGTAAATAAAATTGCAATGAAAAGTTTCTCAAACCTCTGTGGTTCGGAATTGGCTTTAAGCTGTAGGTAATGCCAAAATAAAAATACCAAAAAAATACATGGAGTGAGAAACTAGGTCATAATCCAAACCACCAATGACCAATTATGTATGTATGTATGTATCAGAGATCAGCTATGATTATTCAAAACGATGAGTAGATTCGAGTCATACTTATAATTTTTGATACTTATACGCATTCTTACTTATTTTAATATGATAATCATACTACTCATACTCAAAGTTGGAACTACTTGTCGTATTCATACTTAACAATACGCATGATGTTATTGACTTCGACTCATCTCTACTTAAAAGCTACATGAAGCACAAAATAAGTATGATTCGCGTATGAGCACTTCAATACTCACAAGAAGATTGTGTGCATGCTGTTTTTGTTGTCTTTGTCTTTCCTTTCCTCTTTGTTTGTATATGTAACAACAACAAAGGCTGTAAATTTTTATGAATGATTCGAATCACTCAAATTTGTTAAAAGTATTATACGAATTTTTCTAAATTTATGAATCAGAATGAGTAGGCGTATGAATCAAACATATTTCGAATGTTGTGAGTTTGATGTCAACCTTGTACTCATACTCCTTGCTACTTACACTTATAAATCAATATTGTAGCGAGTACGAATGAATCAAAGTAATCCAGGTGGATGGCAGAGGTCCTATATATTATCTACACCTACAGAATATATGAGATAAATAAGAGAAGGGAGTGTGGGGTCCTTTCATTAATATTATAGGGCTTGGTTGTGAATAAAATCTCGACAATACGATGGGAAACGATAATCGATAACCAAAAGTAAGCTGATGATATACTTCTGAGGGCTAGAGAAAAGTTAACTAGAATAGCTGTGATAATCTTTAGAGCGTAAAATTTCCTTAGCAGAAAAATATGCGAGTTTTAGGTGCGATAATGCCATAGAAAATAAAATATTACGTCTTTCTATGGCATTATCCCACCCAAAACTCGCATTTTCTTCTGAAAATTTGAGCTCAGGCCGAATGGTTTACACAATCGATTTATTATCTAAAGATTATCACAGATATTTTAGTTAACTTTTCTCTAGCCCCCAGGAATCTAAGTTATCGATTATCCGTGAGAGTAAATTGATATGAAGGGTTCATGAAGAGTACATCCCAGGTTCGTGGCACCATAACGGCGTGTTAAAGTATATTTTTTATAACAGAGACGAAGATTACTTGAGCTACAGAAGAGGCCAGGATACTGGAGGATGTGTTGCTTCTATTAGCTTGCATAGGGCTTAGTAAATTTCTTTTACAGGAAGATTCCACTTAACGCATTGGATACGTTCCAACAAGTAACAGCCCTATACGAAACAGAGTTAAGCGAGGCAATTTAATACGTACATATGCAAGTACATTGCGATTTCGGAATAATGCATAGAGTATACCGCTGCTATATACTGCACCGTTGTTACATATTGCAGCGTTTTTGGTTAATTCATAGCGGTTTCATTTGCACACAAACACAACAAGTATTACTGCAGTGTACGATGTAGGGGAATCCCAATACTAAGGCGTAATGCTGAAATAGTGTTAAGCAGAGCATAGTAAAGCGGGGTCATACTGTACATATAATTTTCTGTTATTCTGAAAAATATCCTACAGTTATTAGAATCTTAGAACTTGAGTTCTGTGTCGAGAGTCGACATAAAGGCTATTCACTGATTCATTAGCACCTTAGGCTGGTTGAGAGGTGCTAGGGCTTCATATGTGTAGACGCGCTCTCACCCTCTTTTGTTTTGTGCCTGTTTCTTTCTGTGTCATTTCTGCGATTACCATTTTCCCCCTTTACCTACATTCCCTCCTTTCATCCTATATCCTCCATTTCCTTCCTTCTCTAAGGGCATTATAGTACAATTACACGTCCTCTAACCTAACCTAACCTATTAGAATCTTATTCACCCTATAATCACTTCTAATTCCTTAATCTTTAGCATGCAATTACATAAATTACAGTCATACTCGTCAATTTTCCTTGTCCTTTTCTACTAATAGAGTTAAATATTCTAACAAAATTTAAAAACCATGGTTAACAGTAATGTAACTAAAAAAACATTTTGTTGTTTTTACAATAGCAACAACAATAACATTTGAAAACAAAACATGAAGCATTCTTATTAATTTTAGTTTCTCTTTAAAAAAAAAAACAGGGAAAACCAAAATACATATAATTTATCCTAGAATGTTCAGAGAAAATTGTAAAAATAGTAATAAAATATACAATTAAACATCGTTTTAGGGGGTGGAAACAACAAATGTTTAATGTATTTCCTTCTCTTACCCCACCCAATTTGTATCTCTGCTATTATCACTCTATTGCGCTTACCATGTGTTATTTTTTAATTCACTTTATTACAGTAATTTTAAATGAACACGCCATTGTTTATTAACGTACAAAATGAAAATGACTACGTATTCATATAAACATCCTTCCGTTTCCGTTTTTCTTTTTTTTAAATATATTTACACTTTTGTACACATAGACACAGATATACATAGCAACGGCATTAACTACATGAAGAATGTAAGGTTGGAGGTTGAGGGTGAAGTAGAATGCATGAAAATAATACCACCACTATCATGATTACAAATTTGAATGTATTTGTACTTGTACTAGTTCTTTTCAAATTGCATTTTGTAAGGTTTAACAACAATTACGTACTCGAAATGTAAAATATGAAGCACTTGTTCACTAAGCTACATTCGCTGCCTGAGCATATGTGTGTTACACAGTTAAATACAGTGGCGAGTAAAATAAAATGTTCACAGTGTTACTAGAAAGATATGATAAGGCATACCAAATATCTCTACTGAATTATTATTCCGCACCACTGACATCAGATTTTTAATAAAAGAAAAAAGCCAGAAAGTTTATCACGATAAAAAAATATTAACCCATTAACGCCTGCCCCAGTATCCGTGGTCCAATTTCGGTGAAATTTGGCACAAATAGCACTTGGAGTATTTGCATTGATGTGAATATTTTTATTTTATTTTTTAAGTGCCGTAAGGGCCTCCGTAGGGCATGGGTATTTTTCTACCCGCTTTGGCATAAGTGTGTTCTAAAATAAATTTTTTTTCTCTTTGTTATATGGTGGCTAGTCAACATAGTTAAGCTATATTTGAGAATTTTATTGAAAATAACACGTTTGTGACAATAATAATCTTGACAAGAATGATAAATTTGACCAAAATTACTCCATTAAACAATGCTTTGAATAAAAAGTTCATACAATTTAGCATATTTTCCCATAGTCTTTCTGTGGATGAACAGATAATCGCATATTATGATTGCCATTTGGCTACAAGTACTGGGTGTTGGCTTCTGTGACAGGATATTGTTATTCCTTTATCCCATATGCTGGCGCTTCTACTAAAAATAAGGCTGACTACGGCCTTGGAGAAAACATGGTACTACGACTAGAGAATATTTTAGATCCAAGTCAATATAATGTTACATTAACTATTATCGTATGCGAGTCCGGGGAAAAAAGTGGTATTGGCCATTACTCACTAACGCTATTGACGCAGCTGTGGTAAACGCATGGAAACTAATCTGCTTGTGCAGTTGATGTGAAGCTTTGCCACCTACGAGGCAACTCGATTTTCTGTTTAGAGTTGTTGAAGTGTTGGTAAAAATAGTGAAAATGGACGCCGTCATTGAAAAGTTGTCATAAATGCGAAACACCTTGACAAATTTGATCACATGATTAATAAAATTGAAAAACACGGTCGCTGTTCGCAATGTGTTGGGAAAATAGAGTACGTTTGTGCAAAATACAGTTTGAATATGTGCATGCAAGGGATTCTTTTGCACATTTTCATGCCGGAACTATCAAAAATATAAAAAATAGAGAAAAATAAATGATTTGAAGTTTCTATTTGAAATTTATTTTTAAAAGTTTTATTAAAAATATTTCATACCAATGCCTAAGTGGGTATTTTTTGATACCCATGTCATTTAATCGCACCTGTAGCCTAGGTAAGTAGACTAATTTAAGAAAAAGTATTGTCATCGGGTAGAAGATATATTATATTACACGGCATCTAAAGCTTTTCTTGAAAATGTCATCCATACATATTCCCCAGAAGTTCTTTCTACAAAATTTTGATTTTGAAAAATACGTGACTTTTGACCTTTCTTCTGTCATCCAAAATATTTGAACATCATGCTTTACTAATTTTTTTTAAACACTTCTATGTCTTCTTTATTCGTTCTTAAAAAAAAGTTTGGGCTTTCGTTTAGTCGTTTCAAGATAGAATTTTTTTAAGAAACTTCTTTTTTTGGTATTTTCTATCCTTTCGGCGTTAATGGGTTAAGCAACATATTGTTACGAATATAAAAAATCTGGATACTGGTCACTCGCTTTTACATCGCTTAACATTAAAATTTTAAACAAAAGCTACAAAAACAAAATAATGCACTAAACAAACCTGTTTACAAATCATCGCAAAGCTTAATTTAACAACAAATACCAGCATAAAAAATGGTAAACAAGTAAACAAAAATACACCAACAACACTACTATAATAAAGGTAAACAACTATGTTTACATTTATAGAGATTTCGAGAAGACGAAGTCATAAACGTTGGCCTCCAAGAACACTCATTCCTTTATTCATTCATTCATAATTGTCTAGCAATAGTTATGTTTTATGCAAATGATGTAAACAGATGAATAACAAACAAAGCAATTGTTGTTGTTTACATAAAGTTGTGAACAGTGGCACACAGAATTGTGCGAATAATAAAGAATTTTTATTAAAACTAAACACAAATTTATTTTTATTTTATTTGCAATCTACGAGCTCATATTTCAAAGGTTTTTAAAATGGCAGACCTAAAATAAACGGGATATTCCCTTTTGTTTTAGTAAAAATTATCATTCCAATATGCGTTTCAAAGGTCATGTTTTTACTTTTGTAAACATTTTCTACTTTTCTAGAGTCGCCGTGGTCTAGTAGGTAGTGTGCTGGCTAATTAGACGTAAAGCAAGAGTTCGAGCTCCAGGCCAGACATCAAAACAAAAATACAAAAAAAGTATTTCTTCGGCGATTTTCTCCTCTCAGCATATTTCTGGAAAAAACTCTGAGAGTAAAAAAAAATCTTGCCAAAAGCTTCTCAAAAATCTGTCTTTCGGAATCAACATTTAAGCTGTAGGTCCCGCCATTTATGTATAAAAATTAACACGAACAACATAAGTAGTGCGAAAAACTAGGTCAATAATCCTGACTGAAGGGTTGTAATGATGACCAATTATGTATGTAGATATGCAAACATTTTCTTCAAATTTTTAAAAGGTGAGAACATCCCTAACGTTTCCAAAGCAACTTGGGGTACCTTCGTACAAAAAAATTAAAAAAAATCGAATATTACTAATGGAACGACAGCATATCCAAACTCATGAAGTATTCTTTGAAGAGTAGAAATCATAAAAACAAATGCATGCCAATCTTCTTATCCAATAATGGGAGATACCATGTGATAAGGAAAGATTTGTTTAATGCCATCAACCGGACTAAAAAGTGAAAAGTGTTTGTGATAGCAAATAACGCATTGTAACGTGATCCTATGAGGGCAGCGAGAATCTTTTCCTTTATATTTGTATTGCAACCCATTGTGTTCCCCGTCTGACGCGATGCTTCATTGGTAACTGCCAATGAGTAACTGGTCATGTCAATCAGCAGCAGCATATTGGATTCAATGCACAACACCTCAAATGTTTTCGTTCAGTCTAAAAGCTTAATGAAATCAGCGATCGATGTAAGACCAAATAACGAAAGCTTTTTTAAACTACTGAGAAAATGTGAAGCGAATGGGAGAAGTCTGCGGACATTGGGAATTAAAAGATCCAATCTACAACCTTTGCTTAAGTCATTTGAAGGTAAGCGTCAGTAGCCGCCAAAGTCTAGTAGGTAATGTGTTGGCTTATTGGACGTAAAGCCCGGGTACGTATCCCAGTTCAGACATCATAGCGAAATATTTAAAAAAAAAATATTTCTTCGGCGATTTCCTCTCAATAGATTTCATTCGGAGTCGACGTTAAACTCTCGATTCCGCCACTCATGTATGAAATTAACGCACACAACATGAGTGATGTGAGAAGCTAGGCCGTAATCCTCACTGAAGGATTGTAATAGCTAATTATGTATGCATGTATGGTTCTATGCGGTTCATTACACAATGATCCGTAAGAATATATAGAGTGACGGAGAAGGCCTTACGATGCCATTTAACTCGTTGAGTGTATGACTCCTATTCAGTTTAGCCCGGAGAAATCAGGAAATCTTGTCGATAGGCAATAAATTATTCCACGAAGTGACATAATGCAAACGAGCTGAGCTTAAGTCATATGTGACTCTAGAAATATAAATGTTTTTGCTATTATTATGCTTTCCACTGTTAATTGCCTGTGTGGAAATTGTTTGTAATATGTGTGAGAGTGTAAACAAATAGCAATTGTTACGAAAACAACAGTAACAGCAACAGCAACATTCAACCACTTGTATTTAATTTCTCATTTAAAATTTTGTTAACGTTGTTGTTGATGTGGTTGTTGTTATTGTTATTCTATTATTATCGTCTCTGTGTTTTTGTTTTTCGTTTTTTTTTTTCGTTTTTCCCGTTTTTTCCTATTATCTGTTTAACATCAAAGCACACGAAAAAGGAAATGAATGTTTGGAAAAGCGGAACAAAAATGTTTGGGGCGTTTAAATTTGCTTTCAGTAATGATGTTATTGTCAGTGTATCTATGTATATGTGTACACATATAGTATATAAATATTCTATGCATGTGTATGTGTATATGTATGTGTACAATGTATTCCTTCATACATTAGTTTAGCTATGGATGAATGCATACACTTGCTGCATTCTAGTTTAAATTGTAGCATTTACAACAATGGTTGTAGTTGTTGCAACAATGATTGTAGTTGTTGCAACTACAATAACAACAGCAACTGCAATTGTAATAATAATTAAGTTTTAAAGAGCATACGTTAAACAAAAACTTAAAATAGAAAAAATACCCAGAGTATAGAGGGGGAAATCTTTAGAAATGAAATGAAAATTAAAATGTATCACAAGGAAAAGAAAACAATACTGGAAGCAAAACTGAAAATTAAAATTAAATAAAGGGTTATACATTTCGTGGTTTCAAAATTAAGGGACTGGAATTCGACGTCTGTCAAACTAAGTTGTGAAACCAAATTTTTTTCTTTTTAGTTGAAAGTCTGCCACTAACGAAAATGGATCACTTAACTATCACAGAAATGAAATGATCAAAAACTACAACGAAAATGATGATTCTGCCACAGCCACGTATCATGCTTTAAGGGGAGATTATGGTTTACATAATGGTCCAACTACGCAAGCAATTAGCAAAATTGTGAAGAAATTTGAAGAGACTGGAGTGTGGTTTCAAATATTGAAAGGCCTGTGTATCATCGTTTCGTTCGTTCCTCGCTGAAAATATCGCTATTGTAAGTGAAAGTGTTGCCGAAGACGCGAATGTGTCTATTTCTAGTCGTTCTCAGGAATTATGACCGTCTTGATGCACATTATGGCGTATTTTGTCTTTAGATTTATACCAACATCCATATAAAGTCCAGCTTACGCAACTATTGAAGCCAGCTGGCCATTCACAACGTCGTAGATACATGGAATCGGTGCTTGAACAACAGACGGTGGACGGCAATTTTTCGAACAAAATTTTCTTCAGCGATGAAGTACATTTCACACTCGATGGGTATGTTAATAAACAAAATTGTCGTATTTGGGATTCTGAGAATCCTTAAGTAATTGAAGAGAGGCCATTACATCCAAAAAAAGTCACTGTTTGGTGCGCTCTTTGATCAGAATGTGTGATTGGTCCTAACTTCTTCGAAAATGACGATGGAACGACTGTTACAGTCAATTCGAAACGTTATGGTTATATGACGACCGTTTTTTTTTTTGCCTACTATTGAATAATACGAAGTGGAGAATATGTGGTTTCAACGAGACTGTGCCACATGCCGCACAACTCGAGCGAATGTGGCTTTATTGCAAGAGACATTTCGTGGCGGCGTAATTTCTCATCATGGCGATATCAATTGACTACCAAGATCATGGGATTTGACACCATTAGACTTTTTTTTGTAGAGCTACGCGAAAGATCGTGTTTATGCAGATAAACCTTCAACTCTTGATCACTTAATAACCAACATTCGTCAAGTTATGGCTGAAATACCGCCCAATATGTGTCAAAAAGTGGTTGAAAATTACCTCAAAAGAATCAATATTTGCAACACTTCGCGGGGAGGTCATTTAAATGATGTAGTGCTTCACACATAATGTCAACGTTCGAACTTTATTTATTGAGAAAGGAAATATCATTCAAAAAAATATTTTATATGTGGTTTATTTACGTTTACTTGTGAAACCACGAAATGAATTACCCGTTATAATGAAATGAAGCAAAATAATCTCAACATCCATGCATTGGCTCTTTATATTGAACAAAATTTTATTACTTAAGTAAAGTTTTACCAAAAATATTCATCCAGTACTTGAGTATTTGTTTATGTAGATATGGGTGAAAGAGTGATCTCTTGTTCAATAAACTAATCAAAAGACAAATAGTTTTCAACTTTTAAATTAAATTTGGTTGGTTGAGTGGTATTTCCTAAACTTAAGCAGGGGTTTTATTTTATTTCTTTTTTTCTAAACATATTTGAAAGCAGCAACAACTTTTTGAGAATTAATTAGACAACTAAATTCAAAACTGAACATATACAGTGAGCTTCAAAAAAAACTGTACATTGAAGATGGAATTCTTACACTTGAGGGCAGTTCCCGAAAAAATTTTCCAATATTTGGAAATTTTGTGAAAATTTTTTTGTTTCAATTTTAAAAACTGTCTATGAAACAATTTTAAAATAAAAATAACGGTAATTTATTAATGTATATTTCTTTAATGTACACTTTCTTTTAAGGCTCACTGGAGATTGAAGAGAAACTTCATGTGGTGTTTATTAATTTGTTAAACAAATTGCTACACCAAATTATTCAGCTAGAAAAAAATTTTTAAAATCCTATTTTATATAAAATTTAAAAGACTCTTCATAGTTTTAAATAAAATATTTTAAAATGCCAAATTTTTTAAAATATACTCCCATCATATACTCTAACAGTATTAGAAGCATTTAAAATGCCAATCATTTCGTACGCCATTTAAACACAGCCAACTGAAATGAATTTTTACACACATACGTAGACAATTTCCAATATTCACTCTCTATGCCACATATGATATCCTTCATCCTTTTTTTTTTTTTTTTTGGTACGTAGTTTTTGATGGACTGTTGGCATGATGTAAGGGTATGCAAGGGATTTGAGTTCCACGTCCATTTTTTTATTTCTAATTTTATTTTAGAGTGGCATCTATTGGTTGTGTTTGTTTATTGATTGTTAAACAAACACTCAAACAAACTTTTCATTTCGATTTGTTAACAAACAATTTACAACAACAATTTGTAAACACCAACACATTTGATGGACAGTACTTGTAAATCTGTCAGTCCGTTAGTGTTAGGATTTGTCTAACTTCACAGTGAAATTTTAAATTTCTTTTTTTATTTGCAAGCACAATCCTTCTGGTTAATAATGGAAAATAATTTCATTCCAATGGCTGCCTCGGCTGGCCATGCAGTAGCCTAAACGATCGCATTGTCGCATTTGCGGCACAGAAAACTCGCACGCATGCTTTGAAAAGCCGATGAACCTAAAACGAGTCACTGTTTGGTGCGGATTTTGGTCCAGAGGCATAATTGGGCCATTTTTCTTCAACAATGAGAAAGAAGTGGTTGTTACAGTCAATGGCGATCGTTATCGGGTCATGTTGAACGAATTTTTGTACACAAAATTGAAGAGGAGGATATTGGCAACATTTGGTTTCAATAGGACGGCGCTGCGTGCTACACACCCGAAGCTACATTCAATGTTTTGCGCTCTGTTTGTGAAGATCGCATTATCACCCGCAGAGCTGATGACGTTTGCCCACCTTGGAACTGCGATTTGACAACGTTGAACTATTATTTGTGGAATGCCGTCAAAGATAAGTGTTACGCCGATAAGCCGGAGACAATTGACGCTTTGAAGGACAATATTCGTGAAGCCTTTGGTGAAATACTACTGCACACAATCGATAATGTGCTAAAATTGTACCGACCGTGTAGACTACTGCATGGCCATCCGAGCCAGCCATTTGAATGAAATTATTTTCCATTATTAACCGGAAGGATTGTACTTTCAAACAAAAAAGGAAATTTAAGAAAATATTCAGTAGTTTTTTTTAAAGCATTTTCAAAAAGAAAGTTATTTGGCGGACCCTATATTTTCTAAGATATTTATTTATTTTTTTTTATTTTACTATTATTATGGGAGCATACATGCTTACATGATTGGTTATTACCACACTTCAGTCAGGATTACGACCTAATTTTTCACACCATTCAAGTTGTGTGTCTTAATTTGATGCATGAATGGCGGAGCCTGTAGATATATTTTTGAGAATTTGTTTACTCACAGGAAGACTCCTGCTCAGAGAAAGATTCCAAAGAAATATTTTTTTAAATTTCGTTTAGTTCGAAATGTCTGGCCTGGGGCTTCAACCACAGATCAACAATGAATCGTTTTTCCGCTACTCATAAGCACTCATGCAATTTTGAGTATGAGTGAATCAACAGAATTGAAAATCAACTACTCTGAATCATTCGTACTCGCTACAACATTGATTTATAAGTGTAAGTAGCAATGAGTATGAGTACAACGTTGACATCAAACTCACAACATTCGAAATATGTTTGATTCATATGCCTACCCATTTTGATTCATAAATTTAGAAAAATAGTGATAATACTTATAAGTCATTCGAGTGGCTTGAATCATTCATTAAAATTTACAGCCTTTGTTGTTGTTGCATATACAAACAAAGAAGAAAGGAAAGACAAAGACAACAAGCAAAGCATACACACAATCTTCTTGTGAGTATTGCAGTGCTCGTATGCGAATCCTACTTATTTTGTGCTTCGTGTAAATGTTCAGTAGAGACGAGTCGAAGTCAATAATATCATTCGTATTGTTAAGTATGAATACGACGAGTACTTCCAACTTTGGGTATGAGTAGTATGAGTATGATATCAAAATAAGTATGAATGCGTATAAGTATCTAAAATTATAAGTATGACTCGAATCTACCTATCGTTTTGAATACTTATTGCTGATCTCTGGTTTGAACTCACTACCTACTAGACTGCGGCGACTTCAAGTAGAATGAGTAAAAAATAAGAACAAAAAATGCTAAAAAAATATTATATAACTTGTGGCTCTCTTTTAGCTGTTATTTGTAGTGTAACTCCTTAAATCTCATCCATATTTTAATAATTTTTTTTAACTCCCAGGTTACATCTTTACCCAGACTTCCTTTACTCATTTCATTCTGCTATCTTGTCTGCACATATAGTTTATAAGCATCAAATAACTGGAAATATTTAATCATGGCTGTGCTACATAATAAAATTTCATTACTATGGTAATATAGTGCTTATGCTTATGTATACGTTTGCAGAAAATTTATTTGCTACTTTACTTCTACAATTTTCTGCTGAATGCAGCATCAACAGCTGTATTGCATGAAATGAGTTGTTTGGGTATGAGCAAAAGTATTTTCGTTTTTGTGAACAAAAAATGTACATCACTTGTTAGTATTAAATTCTGTAGAAAAGAAAAGAAATATTTTAATGCAGTTAATGGATTGGCAGTACAGCCCTTGCGCTGACAAGCTTCTACCTCTTTCCCGATTTTGGTGGAACTTGATCAGTACAGGGACTGCGTTCAACCGTGGCATCACAACGGGCCGCTATGCGTGCTCAAGTGAGCTTTGTGATATCAGAGCTATCTTTCCGACCTAACCTAACCTGATAGATTGGCAAGCGCTGTCCACGTTTGTAGTGGCGTGTTAGACAAAAGGACATTATTGCCAAATGTTATCTACCATGATTGTGACCTTAGCGACCTTTTTAAAAATCCAGTCTAATTAAAAATATAATTTTTTATTTAATAAAAACACTAAAAAGTCCTAGAGGGAATGTTGAAAGCTGATTCGCTGCACTATCTACAGAGATATACAAGAAAACGTATATTTTAGCCTTGGGGAGACATTTTTTACCATTAACTTCTGGGCATTCAATATCCTTAGGCTCACAAGCATCGGACAGAAAATTTTCTGCTATCTCCTCTACTTACCCCTCAATACAACTACTGCGGAAGTCGTTATTAGAAATACCTAGTCTCAGGACGCCGTTTAACAGCTATGAGATTCCTCAACATAATTATACTCATATCGGTTCAGATCTCCCTGGTATCTTTACAAATGGCTTCATTATCTCATCTTACCTAAGCTAATGACTTAAGGTTTTGTGAGACGATATGCTTGCTTCTCTGGACAGAAATGGTGAACTTATCTATGAATTCAATTGAATTTTCTATAGTGTCAGCATTTGAAAATGCTAGGGCTTTATTGTTACTTTCGATGTTGCCGTGTCCAGGGATCTACTATATAAGAGTCATCTTCGAATGTTTCACTATCTCATCCGGAGACACTCAAAATTGCTTGTCAACATTCGATATGATGTGCACACTCTCTTGGGATTTACTGGTTGCTTTACATAATATAATAGGTCGTTACAACACTTCAGTCGGCATTACGATTCTCATACCACTTATGTCGTGTGCATTAATTTTATATACGAGTGGCGGGACCGACAGTTTAAAGTCGACTCCGAACGACATATTTTTTGGCAAAGTTTTCATTGCAATATGCATTTAATCTCAGAGATTTTGGTAGAAATCTGCTGAGATGAAGTCGTCGAAGTAATATTCTTTCATATTTCGTTTTGTTGGAGATGCCTGACCCGCTGTTAGAACGTCTAACACGCCAACACACTATCTTCTAGACGACTGCTACTTCTACTTCCTCTTCTGGCAGCTTTAATGTCGCTAAATTTGCGTATTCCCAAAGTGGCAGTTTTCCTAGCTATTATGGTAGACCTTGGGATAAAGAAAATAAAAAACAAATTCCTCCCAAATTGCCATGAAAATTTTTTACAAATCGAGTGCTTACAAGCCACTTTAAACCAACTCATGAATGTAAGGAGCTAGACCGTCATTCCGGCTATATTGTTATAGTGACCAATAGTAAGGCATAGAGCTGCTATAGCGAAATGTTGAACTCCAGTAGCACCTTCAAGTGAGTTATCTTTTAACATTAACATTAAACGCTAAACAAAAGCTACACTGGCAAATAAAACAAACTTGTTCCATGTAAACCAACAGCAACAAGTATGAAAGAAAAATGGATAGACAAGTAAGCAAACGCAACAACAGGCTATGTGTACAGGCTATCAATACACAAACAGCAATGTAGCCGCAATAGAAGTCTCGAGAAGGCGAAACCCTAAATATTCCACTTCAAGAACCCTATACAGACTGATTTTAAATGCTTATAAAAAGGCAAGACAAAGCTGGCAACAAGTAGTAAAAATTCAGTCAGCCTTGTGTGGAGACGCGTTGCATGTGAAGAAAATAGTTATGGTTTGAAGATCGCCATTATAAAGATCTACCATACAGTTGTTAGTCCTTACGAGAACAGAAATGTTAAGAAGTTTAGCGAACAAACAAATTGTGGTTGTATCATCAAGTTTGAACAGTGAGACATAACATAGTGGGTACAATAAAGAGTTTAAATGAAATTAAACACATTTTACTTCGTTTGCAATTAATGAACTCATATTTAAAAGTTTTTAAGAAGGTTAAAGCGTAACAATATGAAAGTACTTATACGTTCAGTGTATTCCATTACAACTACTTATATTGATGAGTAACCTTCAAAAATCTATTCCATACAACCAAGATTTAATTTTTCCCTTCTAAGTAGAGCAGAATGTTGAAGCAATTTCCCATTTGAAGTTTGCATTAAAAAATTCAACAACAAATTCTAAGCTTTTAAGTAAATTTTAGCATATTTTCTCTAACTTTTTTTGCCTTGGCATTCAAACGATTCCCGTATGTTATTGCTTACGCTCGTTTAAATACAAAATGTTTTCACATTAACTTTCTCCCAAAGAAGAGTATTTTCTAAATGCCGCAATTTATTTATAAACGTTGCTTATATTTCACAAGAACAAAATTGAATTGAATTTGAACTCCCCTGGTTGGGGAAAAATCTTATTAGATAGATAGAAAATGTTGCATTAAGTAGTGTACGGGGGAGAACCACTAATTAATAATTTTAATGGCGAATGATTTTGTATCTCATTTCAGGCAGAGAACAAAGAGGATAAGGATGAGTATAGTGGAGAGAGAGAATTATTTGCAGAGTTATGGGGATATTTAAGTAATTAAAGGTAATAATTATTTGAAATTAAATAACACATAATAAATAGTACAGGGTGACTGATATGTTTTGCAACCAAGTTCAGGTTGTTATCATTTATAAACCGCTCATCTGATAGCTGATAGATTTATTTCAGTGACAGTTCATTTTATTATTTACAAGCTTACAAAAGCATTTTGATATATTGCATTCAGAAAAAAGTTATTCGTAATGGAATTTAAGCGTGATAGTGTGATTGCTTGATATTTGGCTGGAAAACCACAGGCGGTTATCGATAGAGCCCTCCAGCATTTAAATCTGAAAAAATCTTTTGTTTCTCGTACCATTGCTCGTTACCGTGATACTGGTAGTGTTGCATCGCGTCCAATAAGAGAAAGAAAGAAAATGGTAATAACACCAGAAATGATCCGAAAAGTGCAGGTCAGATTTAATCGAAATCCACGCCACAGTGGTAGAAAAATTGCTCGTAAGATGAACATATCGCGAGAACGGATTCAACACATATTGAAAAATGTACATGGACTAAAGCCATTGAAGTTCCTAAAAAGAGCAAGAGCTCACCGATGGACAAAAATAGTAGACTGGAAAGAGCCAAGAAGTTACTTCGCTTGCACGAAAGTGGCCAGTTACGAATTTGGTTTTCTCCGATGAGAAGCCATTCCAAATTAAGCAGTTTGTAAACACACAAAATGATCGGGTTTACTTGCCAAAAAGGTCAGGTGAAAATTCACACCGGCGTGCGTGCCGCTGTAACGGACGATGGTCGCTCCCCGCTAGTATTCATCGACCATGGGGTCAAAATAAATGTCGAGTATGATAGGTAAAGTGTCTTAAAGACAGTATTGAAGCCCTGGGCAGACAAACATTTCAGTCGCAGACCATGGACATTTCAACAGGGACTCAGCACCATCGCGCTCAGCACGCGTTAACCAAGAATGGCTTAAAAAGAAAGTTCTTCGCTTCATTTTTACCCGCGCAATGGCCACCAAAATCTCCGGATCTCAATCCGTTGAACTTTTGCGGCTGGGGCATTTTGTAAACTAATGTTCTCACTAAAAAATACCAAAGTGACGATCATCTCAAGATGGCGCTTTGCCGGAATGGGCCAAAATACCGCAGAGCCACTTTCGTGGCCATTTGAAGCCCATAATTCGTACAAAAGGTGGCCAATTCGAACAAATCTAAATCGATTCTAAATTGTAACAAATTGTTGAGAAAAATGGGAACTGGGACCTAAAATTACATTCTGGATCTATACAGCAGTGGTAAAACTTATTTCGATTTACAAATGCCTGGTTTCGTGGTGAAATTCATCCATGGGGCAACTACTCGTTGCTGATCTCTGGCAGATATCTCAAGGAGTTAGCAGAGCGATATCATGTCCATATCATATGATTACCAGAACACAGGGACTGTAGGAAGGATAAACTTTACAGCCATAGCATAATCATCATACTCTGCAATTAATTTTTGACCTTGGGAATCCGTTAGGACCCTTCAAGCTTATTACTGAGAATGTGGTCGCTCCTTGCGCCAACAATAGACAGAAGGCTTCGTACATTTGACAAAACTTGAATTGTAGGCGAACGAGAAGTCTGCATAAACTTCAAGAAAAGCACAATCCATTTAGTTGTCAGGGGCTTTGCACTATAGATACGTTTGTTAGTGATTTCTGCTGAAGCTATATAAATGAAGAAGAAGAGGAGAGGGTACTTCACCTATTGGGTACAAGCCCGGTAGTACATATATACATAATTGGCCATTACAACGCTTCAGTCAGGATTATTGACCTAGTTTCTCACACTACTTATGTTGTGCGTGTTAATTTTATACAAAAGTGGCGGGACCTACATTTTAAAGACGACTCGAAACGACAGATTTTTTGAGAAACTTTCAATGGGCAATTTAATTTACTCTCAGAGTTTTTCCAGAAATCTGCTGAGAAGAAATTGCCGAAGAAAATACTTTTTGTATTTTATTTTGATGTCTGGCCTGGGATTCGAACCCTGGCTTTTACGTCTAATAAGCCAGCACACTCTACTAGACCACGGCAACCTCTACGCCATAAGCTACGTGGATGCATTTTATATAGACGATCTATAGGAACTGTCACGAATTGATGGAAGCAGTCAGTGTCGCTTGATTAGAAATTCTAATTGTTTCCGCCAATACGGGGTAAAAGTAAACTAAGTTACCACAATGACTCATATGAGGCTTAAGTATTTCCATACAACTTTCTTGTATAGACATCCGGAGCATCCTTTTTCTTCACAGTTTGTTCAATTTCTTACTTTTTTTGTTCTTGTTTCATTCACAAACAATTTGTACGTCTCCAGCTCAGTTAAAAATTTTTTCTTTACTTTGAAAGTCGATTTTTTTTATGGAAAACTTTCTTTTTGTTCATAACTTCCTGCTGTTTATTTATGGCGTTTCTTTAAATATTTTTTTTACGCCTTTCCTTCGATTCCCATAGACTCACACCCCTTTTGGCCAGAATAAAAGCCTTAAAAACAAAGAAACAAGAAAGAAAAATCGAAAAGAAAGCCATGTAAAGTCAAGAAAATTCACATGAGATTTTCATTTCTGAATATATTGAAATGAAATGTTTGCATATTTATGTTTATAGGTGTGTGTGTGTATGTATGTATATGTATACGTATTTATTTCTGTGTATATGCGTATGTTTCTGTCTGCAACTATGGCAACACAATTTTAATTTTCATGTTGTTATTTTAGATTTCTTTTTTTGGCATTCGATTTTTGACGCCTTGTCCTTATTTTTTTACAATTTTTCTTTTTATTTATTTTTTTTATTACGTATGAGTACATACGATTATTTATTTATATTTCTTTATGTTTTTTAAGCAAAAATAAGGAGTATTTCGTAGGCCAATATGGAAAAAAATAATGTATTTGTTTAGGGTCC
>CM025791.1:87746325-87781699 GCA_014635995.1 Sarcophaga peregrina
TAAGCAACATATATGTTTGCTATTTATTTTCAAAAGTTTGAGAGAATTATTTGCAGTGGTATGGGGATATTTAAGTAATTAAAGGTAATAATTATTTGAAATTAAATAACATTTAATAAATAGTGTAGGGTGGCTGATATGTATTGCAACCAACTTCAGGTTGTTATCATTTGTAAACAGCTCGTCTGACAGCTGACAGATTTATTCCAGTGCGAGTTCATTTTATTATTTACAAGCTTACAAAAGCATTTTGATCTTTGCATTCAGTAAAAATAGTTATTCGTGATGGAATTTAAGCGTGATAGTGTGATTGCTTTATATTTGGCTGGAAAACCACAGGTGGCTATCGTTAGAGCCCCCTTTTATTTCTCGTACCATTGCTCGTTACCGTGATACTGGCAGTGTTGCATTGCGTCCAAAAGGTGGATGAAAAAAAAACGGTAACAACACCAGAAATGATCTGAAAAGTGAAGGCCAGATTTGATCGAAATTCACGCCACAGTAGTAGATAAATTGCTCGTGAGCTGAACAAATCGTGAGAACGAATGCAACACATATCGAAAAATGAGAAAATGGACTAAAGCCATTGAAGTTCCAAAAAGTGTAAGAGCTTACCGATGGACAAAAAAAAGTTAAACTGGAAAGAGCCAAGGAGTTACTTCGCTTGCACGAAAGTGGCCAGTTACAGAATTTGGTTTTCTTCGATGAGAAGCCATTCCAAATTGAGCAGTTTGTGAACAAACAAAATGATCGGGCTTACTTGCCAAAAATGTCAGCTGAAAATTTACACCGGCTATTGGCCACCAGAACTCAAGCGCCACCGATTGTAATGGTGTGGGTCGCCGTAACGGCCGATGGTCGCGCCCCGCTCGTATTCATCGACCGTGGAGTCAAAATAAATGCCGAATATTATCGGGAAAATGTCTTAAAAACAGTATTGAAGCCCTGGGCAGACAACCATTTCGGCAGCAGACCATGGACATTCCAACAGGACTCAGCACCATCGCACTCAGAACGCGTCAACCAAGAATGGCTTAAAAAGGAGATTCCTCGCTTCATTTCTACCGCACAATGGCCACCAAAATCTCTGGAGCTCAATCCGTAGGACTTTTGGGTCTGGAGCATTTTGGAGAGTAAGGTTCTCACTAAAAAATACCAAAGTATCGATTATATCAAGACGGCGCTTCGCCGGGAATGGGCCAAAATACCGCAGAGCTACTTTCGTGCAGCCTTGTCGGCCATTTGAAGTCCATAATTCGTACAAAAGGTGGCCAATTCGAACAAATCTAAATTGATTCTAAATTGTAACAGATTATTGAGAAAAATGGGAACTGGGACCTAAAATTACATTCTGGATCTATACGGCAGTGGTAAAACCTATTTTGATTTACGAATGCCTGGTTTCGTGGAGAGAATTCTTCTATGGGGCAACTGGTCGTTGCTGATCTCTGGCAGATATCTCAAGGAGTTAGCAGAACGATATGATGTCCATATCATATGGTTAGCAGGACACAGGATAAACTTTCCAGCAGTAGCATAATCATCGTACTCTGCAATTAATTTTTGACTTTGGGAATCCGTTATGACCCTTCAAGCTTATTACTGAGAATGTGGTCGCTCCTTGCGCCAACAATAGACAGATGATTTCGTACATTTGGCAAAACTTGAATAGTAGACGAACGAAAAGTCTGCTTAAACTTAAGAGAAGCACAATCCATATTGTTGTCAGAAGCTTTGTACTATAAATACGTTTGTTAGTGATTTCTGCTGAAGCTATAAAAATAAAGAAGAAGAGAAGAAGGTACTTCACCTACTGGGTACAAGCCCGTCCGTACATACATACATAATTGGCCATTACAACCCTTCAGTTAGGATTATTGACCTAGTTTCTCACACTACTTATGTTGTGTGTGTTAATTTTATACATGGGTGGCGGAACCTACAGTTTAAAGTCGACTCCGAACGTCACATTTTTTTTTTGAGAAGCATTCCATGGCAATTTTTACTCTCGGAGTTTTTGTCAGAAATCTGCTGAGAGGAAGTCTCCGAAAAATTATTTTCAAATTTTCATATTGATGCCTAACCTGGGATTCGAACTCGGGTCTTTCGTCTAATAAGCCAACACACTATTTACTAGACCACGGCGACCTCTACGCCATAAGTTACGTGGATGCATTTTATATAGACGATCTAGAGGAAATGTCACGAATTGATGGAAGCAGTCAGTGTCGCTTGATTAGAAATTCTAATTGTTTCCGCCAATACTCATATGAGGCTTAAGTATTTCCATACAACTTTCTTGTATAGACAGCAGCAGCATCCTTTTCTTTTACCAGTTCATTTAATTTCTTACTTTTTTGTTTCTTGTTTCATTCACAAACAATTTGTACGTCTCCAGCTTAGTTAAATTTTTTCTTTACTTTGAAAGTCTATTTTTTTTATGCAAAACTTTCTTTTTGTTCATAACTTCCTGCTGTTTATTTATGGCGTTTCTTTAAATTATTTTTTTACGCCTTTCCTTCGATTCCCATAGACTCACACCCCTTTTGGCCAGAATAAAAGCCTAAAAAGCAAAGAAAGAAAGAAAGAAAAAATCGGAAAAGAAAGCCATGTAAAGTCAAGAAAATTCACATGAGATTTTCATTTCTGAATATATTGAAATGAAATGTTTGGATATAGGTGTGTGTGCGTATGTATATGTATACGTATTTATCTTTGTGTATATGCGTATGTTTCTGTCTGCAACTATGGCAACACAATTTTAATTTTCATGTTGTTATTTTAGATTTCTTTTTTTTTTTGGCATTCGATTTTTGACGCCTTGTCCTTATTTTTTTTACAATTTTTCTTTTTATTTTTTTTTTATTACGTATGAGTACATACGATTATTTATTTATATTTCTTTATGTTTTTTAAGCAAAAATAAGGAGTATTTCGTAGGCTAAATTTGGAAAAAAACAATGTATTTGATTAGGGTCCTATACAACAGTTAAATTTAGTTTAACATTTATTTTAAAAAACATTTGAGTAGACAATTTCGTTACTGATAGCAAGTCCCATGATATATATACTACGATGCCCAGTAAACAGAATTTTAATCCAACTAGATGACCTGTGCGAATATTTCGCACCGTTAGTTGTCATTTTTGTAACATAAATTGAAAATAATTAATAGAAATTTTATTAAAAGTTTAAAAATATTAGAAATCATAATATCATCATTCATATTTACATACATGCATATGTTTAAATACTTTTATAAGACTTCTTTGAATACAATGTTAGAGGTAATGACATGATAATCGTTAACTTTTTGCCCGTACGAATCCTTAATACAAACAAAAATATCTTTAAACGTACGCACTCGACAAAAAGCCACGTATAACTGCTCATGTGAAAAGACCGGTTCTGGTAAATACAATCCTACCTTTTGAAGGGTTTGACCTTGTGCTTGGTTTATCGTCATAGCAAAAGCAACTTTCACAGGGAATAGTTTTCGTGTCATTCGGAAAGGCACAGTTGGACCAGGAGGTCTAAGGTTGATTCAGGGTATGAGTACAGTTTTATCGGTATGAATAATTTTTGCTGATATGATGTGCTCACCCAAGTTTGTTACGATTAGCCTGGTACCATTTATTAACCCATATTGCTACACTTCATAGAACAAACAATGCAATGACAATAACGACATAACCAAAATGGCTTTTACAACTTTATATATTATTATGCAGAATAGCATTACAATTAAGCGAACCTGTTTATCGCCCTTGATCTAACAACTACTGCAAAGTATTGCCAAAACAGCTTTTTACAACTTAATATGGATATTTTATATAACTGACTTAGTAATAAACGGCATTATAGTAAAAAAACGGTATTGCCAGAATCGATTTTAATACATACTATACTATGTAGAACTGCATTACTATTAAGCGACCCTGTATTACCACACTTGAACAAAAACATATAATCATAATGACAAGAGTATTATCATGCAGTTCTATATAAAATATAATTTTTATCAATAAAAATATTAATTTTTCAATTTCTAATTATTTTTTGCCATTAGTGTTAGATATAAGCATTAAAATGAGATATCATTCATTAAATTTGATGCGGTGGTATGGGAGATATTTGCTACCGACAGAAAAAACGTGCTTTAGAAATAATATATATGATACTTACATTCATACATAGGTATACTTATATATGGCCAGACTTGAACCAGGCATTACAACCAATTTTCCAACACCACTGTTTACACGCTTTTCATAAACACTAACAATTTTTAGAAAATTATTCAAAAGATCTTTTTAACGGTGATCTTCAAACCACGATTACTCAGGCAATTGAGTTGGCTTGCCTTTTATATGGCAGAGTAAACAGTCTGACGAATGTTCTTGAAGGCAAAGTCGTGAACATTCCAAATCTCTAAAACGTAAACATCGTCGTTTACATTCCGTATTGTTGTGTTGTTTGCGTGTTTTGTTTACATTTATCCTTATACGGCTTTTTGTTGTATTTTTGTTTACATTGTTTACCACTTTTCTTTTTATGGTGGTGTTTGTTTTGGTATATTAACCCTCTCATGCCCGAATTAAAATGGGCGTGGCTAAAATTTTTTTTTTTTGAGCAGACATATAAGATAGAGTTGACCTCAATATCAATATCTTAGGTGTCCTGGTTCAAGAGCTACAGGATGTTAGCGTATACGCAACATTCGGCTAGGGTGTTAAAAATTTAAATATAAGTTGATTTTTTTTCCAATGTCGTTTATTTGAATTTATGTATGGAAGGATACAAAATAATATTCTTGAGGACTGGAGCACAAGTGCACATTGCATCTGCTAGATTTAGAGTTTGGAAACCCACATACATCTGCCCCTTATTCCCCATTCCGGCCAATGATTACCGTCAAATTGTGGGAATTTTGAAGGCTGTGCAACATACATACGTAATTGGCCATTACAACCCCCTTCAGTTAGAATTACGGCCTAGCTTCTCACACCACTCTTGTTGTAGGCGTTAATTTTATACGTGAGTGACGGACATCTACAGTTTAACGTCGACTCCGAACGACAGACGGCTGTGCAACATATGCTCTTTTGTAGGGGATTGATTCAGAATCGGTAGAAGGAGCTGGCTGTTGATGAAGCTGGTGATGACGGAGTCGATGGAGATGGTGATGAAGTTTCTGAATTCATTATCAACTTTCAAAAGGTAGTGATGGCGGACGAGAAATTTTGCTTACTGGCTTTTAGAGCAAGAGAACATCTCCGTATGTTCTGTTATCTTGTGAAAAAAGTGAAAGAAACTGGCATCCTTATCGATACACCAAAGCGCGAAATGCCGAAAACAGTGCTTACACACAGAGCATATTGTTCGCCTGTGGCAAATCACCGTTCGTATCAACAATTTGAACATTTCTGAAGACATCCTTGCAACGAGTTATGCATAAGAGTTGCGTTCAGGAGTTGAAGCCAGTTGGCCATCCAATTTTCCAATGCGCTATGTTGGCCTGCGTTAACTTACGGAAGGATGCCGGATTTGGCAAAAACAAAATCATCTTTTCAGATGAAGCCCATTTTGATCTCGGCGGGTATGTAAACAAGCAAAATTGTCGCATTTGGGGCACGGAAAATCCGCACGCATATATTGAAAAGCTGACGCACCCAAAACGAGTTACTGTTGGTGCGGATTTTGGTTCAGAGCATAATTCGGTAATTTTTCTTCGACAATAAGCAAGAAGTGGCTGTTACAGTTAATGGCAATCGTTATCGGGCATGTTGAACGAATTTTTGTTCACAAAATTTGCAGAGAAGGATATTAGCACCATTTGCTTTCAACAAGACGGCGCTACGTGCTACACAGCCGAAGCTACCTTCAATGTTTTGCGCCGTGTTTTTGAAGATCGCATTATAAGGTGCAAAGCTGATGTCGTTTGGCCACTTTGGAGCTGTGATGTGAAACCGTTGAACTATTATTTGTGGAGTGCCGTAAAAATTAAGTGTTACGCCGACAAGCCAGAGAAAAATTCACGATTTACAACTAACATAATTGGCCTTACAATCAGTCAGGATTGACCTAGCTTCTCACCCCTATGTGTGTGCGTTATTTAACATGAGTGCAGGAACTAGTTTAAATCGACTCGAACGACAGATTTTGGGCACTTCATGGCAATTTACTTCAGAGTCTTTGCCAGAAATTGCGAGAGGAGTCGCCAGAGAAATTTTTTCGTTGATGTCTGACGATACAACCCGGCCTTTCGAATCAAGCCAACACACTACCCACTAGACACGGCGATCAATCACGATTTAAAGACAAAATAAGAGGAGTATTTATAAATTTGTTTGCCACAAACATATCAGCATTATCAGCCGCGAGCTGTGTCGTTTGACCACCTCGGAGCTGTGATTTGACACCGTCTGAACTATAATTTATGGGGTGCCGTCAAAAATAAGTATTACGCCGACAAGCCAGAGACAATTGACGCTTTAAAGGACAATATTCATGAAGCCATTGGTGAAATACAGCTGCACACAATCGATAATGTGCTTAAAAATTTGGAGCGATCGTGTAGGCTACTGAATGGCCAGCCGAGGAAGCCATTTCAATGAAATTATTTTCCATTATTAACCGGAAGGATTATACTTTCAAATAAAAATAGAAATTTGAGAAAATATTCAAAAGTTTTTTTTAAAGCATTTTGTAAAAAACAGTTATTTGGCGGACCCTTTAGTATACCTTGAGTTATACGAGTTATTCTGTATATACAGAACAATATTATCTTCTAAAATTATATAGGTATATGGAATGCCCCATATTATTTTCCCATTACCATAAATTGTATGTGAATAAGTTATTCTGTGGCAGTTGCATGCTTTTTTTTCCAAATTTAGTTGTTTGTCTGTTGACAGTTTAATATTGGTTTTACGTCGTCTATAAGCATACAAATAAAATTTCCGAAAGTGTTATTCCTATTATTTGTCTGCCTTATAAGGGTGTTTGATTCTTAAACAATTTTCAGTATTTGTTTTCAGATGGTACGTAATATACACACAAAAATAAAAATGAAAATAAATATTTATATCCTATAGCACCTATAAAAAATGTGTGGAAGTATGACAGTATGTTCAGTAACCTTTGGCATAGAAAATAACATGCAAATCAAAAGCGAATAAAAAATAAAATGGAAAAAAAGACTTCAAAAAATTATGGTGTTTGCTTTCATGTGGTGTTTAATAAAATACGAAATATTTAGGGATTCGGCAAAAAAATAATAATGAAGTGCTGGGGCATAAACTAAGAAAATATAAAACTTCTTTGATATACGATATCCTAGAAGAATGTTGAAAATATGTATGGGGCACAATAGCAAATCAAAAAAACTGTAAGCTTTTAAAGATTAAAAGAAAGAATTTTTCAAATGAAGTAAACCCAGCATGTCATAAATAATTTTATGTTTCTTAAAATTACTTTTTTCTCTAAACTCTTTTCCTCATAAATTACAATCATTTTCGCCCCCTCAGCCATATAAACCACACGTATACAGCCATGTAAAGCAATCATAATAATTGTGCTTAAGTATCCATACTCCTTGTATAATTAACATTTGCCCTTTAACCTGTTTCTTATAATATATTTGATCTTAAATTCAAATCATTGATGCTGCCTTACAGCACATAATATTGGCTCGACAAATTCGGTATCCACAAGGACAATTATCTGTCCAGTACCTGTTGTACACCCAGGTTCATAATAAATCTCTTATTTGTCCGACAGAATTCTTAAAATATATTCTGTTGATTCAGTCTCATCTCCTTAAGACTGACATGTTGATTTCGAAAGGATCCACTAAGCAAGTGTACATTGAGTTTACATTGTCCTGTGAAAAACCCGTCTCCGATAAAATTAACTGAAACCTTCTCCTGCATTAATTACTCAACAAAAGTTTTGTGTGCATCAAAGGTTTTTTGTTTCAGAAGAAATATTGTTTCTCTTTCTTCCCTCCGATTCCCATTCTTTCCCCCTTACCTACATTCCCTCCATTCATCCTATATCCTCTATTTAATCCCTTGAGGACAGGGCGTTCCTGGAGAGCTTGAGTTCTGTGTCGAGAGCCAACATCAACATTCATTAGCAGCTTGGGCTGGTTGAGAGGTGACTTCATAAGTGTAGTCGTGCTCTTACCCTCTTTTGTTTTGTGTCTGTTTCTTTCTACTGTAATTCCTGCGATTACCATTCCCTCTCCTTACCTACATGCCCTCCTTTCATCCTATATCCTCTATTTCCTACCTTCTCTAAGGACATTGTATAATGAGTCAATTTCGAACTCGGGTACTGTACTTGTCTTAACCGACAAGTACGCGTCCTCTAACCTAACCTAACCTAACCTAACCTAAGCTAACTTAACCTAACCTAACCTAACCTAACCTAACCTAACCTAACCTAACCTAACCTAACCTAACCTAACCTAACCTAACCTAACCTAACCTTCTCTTCCTTTTCTTTCAGTATACATTTCAAAATATCAGTTGCCTCCACATAAAAAGATTTTAACTAGAGCAAGGGTTTTTAAGTCAAAAATTCGTTTATGATCTGAGATCCTGCATGAATCTTCCCTAGACAGTCCCACGCTCTCTTCGATTTAATCTCATAACAGCCAAGAATGTAATCGGCAGCAGGATAGTCTGCAATGTATACATAATATACATACATAATTGGCCATTACAACCCTTCAGTCAGGATTACGACCTAGCTTCTCACACCTCTTATGTTGTGTGCATTAATTTTATACATAAGTGGTGGGAACTACAGTTTAAAGTCGACTCCGAACGACAGATTTTTGAGAAGCTTTTCATGGCAATTTTTACTCTCAGAGTCTTTGCCAGAAATCTGCTGAGAGGAGGTCGCCGAAGAAATATTTTCCGTTTTGATGCCTGACCTGGGATTCGAACCCGGGCCTTTCGTCTAATAAGCCAACACACTACCTACTAGACCACGGCGACTTCAATGTATATTTTCTCTAAATTGAATCCATATTTCTGGCTATTAGATACCCGCAAGAATTCCCAAGGGTTTGAAATACTTCATTCCACGTTCAAAACTTTATTTTTAAGTTTTTCGAATATGAATACTAGGCACACGCTTAAAAAGAGCGCATAGTTAGCTTTCAAATTTAATTCTCTTAACAAATCTTATTGCGAAACATTTTCGAAAATCATAAAGTCTACCGGTTATGCCACAGGTTTAGTTAAGGAGGGATTTGGCAGCCACTCGACTCATTATATTGAACCTTTCCTCTTTCCACCTTTCATAAAAACCTGCACAATGCATTGCATTTGTAGGGGCCATCCCCTGAGTGTTGCTTTTATAAAAAAAAAAAATACTCTGAAGAATGCCGTGTTGGAGTCTTCTTCCACTATCCCAACCATAGTCTCCAAAACTGTAGTTTTCACTATCGTGTGTAACGGTAAATAAAATTGCCATTAAAAGTTTCTAACAAATCTGTCGTTCGGAGTCGAGTTTAAATTAAATTCCGCCGCTCGTGTATAAAATTAACACACACAACATAAGTAGTTAGAGAAGCAGGTGGTAATACTGACTAAAGAATTGTAGCGACTAATTATGAATTATTCTCTCCATAGTTTTTTTTTTTTTTTGAGATATCTTTTGTTTGCCTGGTAAGATGTTCGAAATATCTGTCAGGTAGACATAAGGCGGCTCATTAGGAAGTAAATTTGGTTTATAGGATGACATAACCACTCATTGCATCCTAACTATCTGTTTGGTTGTCTATTTGTAAGTGTACGTATTGATGTGTTAAGTACTGTTGTGAAGAATGTTAATGTTATGAAGAGAATAAATCAATTAAGAAATTACATTTTCACTAATGGGAATTTAAAGACAATGAATGAAAATAATACGTCCTATAATAATTTGTTTCATAAGAAATGAAAAGTAATTACTTTGAAATGACTTTAGAAGTAGGAAAAGCCAAAAAAGTAATTAAAATACTTGAGTAATTGAGAATTAATAACACATTATAAATATTTGTACGTATGTTTGTATATTTACATACGAAAAAAATAATTTTTCGTTTCTGTACAATAATTTTCAGTAGAAGAAAATGGGGGAAAAAAATACAATGCATAACAAAAGTAATTGAAGAATAATTACATACATATTTGGCCATTATAACCCTTCAGTCATGATTACGACCTAGCTTCTCACACCACTTATGTTGTGTGCGTTAATTTTATACATGAGTGGCCGGACCTACAGTTTTTAAAGTCGACTCCGAACGACAGATTTTTGAGATGCTTTTCATGGCAATTTTTACACTCAGAGTCTTAGCCAGAAATCTGCTGAGAGGAAGTCGCCGAAGAAATATTTTTCGTTTTGATGTCTGACCTGGGATTCGAATCCAGGCCTTTTGTTTAATAAGCCAACACACTACCCACTAGACCACGGCGACTTATTTATTTATTAATTACAATATATTCAATTAAGGAGTGTGCACAAAAAAACTAGACTTACACATTTCGTTACAGAAATAAAACTAAGTTGCAAATTTTTTGTATTTCAATTAAAGTCAATAATATTTGAATTCTTTTGTGTATAAAATATTTTTCTGACAAAGGTCTCAGAGCATCCAACTTTTTGAGCCACTTTTCTTCCAGACATGTTAGGGTGTTTTAGAAAAATACGTATTATTTCACTTACTTTGTTTTGGTCGACTAATCCTTTCTTTCTTCCACTTCCACGATTTCTCTCAAAACTCATAGACTCCTTATATTGTTTTTTTTTCTGACTTTAGAAACTGTTTTTTGGTTAACACCTGCGACCCTAGCAATCGTTTTTTGTAAGCAGCGAGGTTTTTCATTGAAAATTTCAATTATTTTTTTACGATATTCTTTTTGGGTGCCCAAACTCCATTTGTGATATTGCAATGACATTTAGCACGTGGATTTAGAAACAGATGACTAACAAAAACAATGTAACGGTATTCATTTTTTTCAATTATGATAAAAGCTATAAGCTTAAAAGAAGGCCCATTTTTTTGTGCGCACTCCTTATATACGTGCTAACTAACTTCCAGCATACATATGTTTGCTGTAGTGCAACAGACCATCATAGTGTCCTTTGGAGATTGAATGCCTATTAGCATGAGGTAATAGTCTAGTGATTAGTCTCACGATTTCGTTAACTTTTATGCTTATTAAAACCGTAATACCTAAGCCTATTCTACGGCTCTTAATAATCAGAGCTTGCATACATACGATAATTGGTCATTACAACCACTCAGTCAGGATTACGACCCAGCTTCTTACACCATTTATGTTAATTCAATTTTATATATGAGTAGCGTGACATACAGTTTTTAAAGTCCTTTTTTTTTTGAGAAGCTTTTCATGGCTTTTTAATTTACTCTTAGAGTTTTGCCACAAATCTGCTGGGAGGAAATCATACATAATTGGCCATTACAATCCTTCAGTCTGGATTATTGACCTAGTTTCTCACACCACTTATGTTGTGTGTGTCAATTTTATACATAATTGGCGTGACCTACAGTTTAAAGTCGACTCCGAAAGATGGATTTTTTTGCGAAATTTTTCATGGCAGGTTTTTTTTTTACTCTCAGGGTTTTTGCCAGAAATCTACTGAGAGGAAATCGCCGAAGAAATACTTTTTTTATTTTGTTTTGATGTCTGGCCTGGGGCTCGAACGCTGGCTTTACTTCTAATAAGCCAACACACTAAATACTAGACTACGGCGACTTTAAAAGGGAGAAAATCGCCAAAGAAATATTTTCATATTTTCGTTTTAATGTCTAATCTGGACTTTGAACTCAGGCCTTTAGTCTAATAAGCCAACACACTACCTACTAGACTACGGTGAACTAGAAACTGAACTAGAAAAAAATTATAAAAGCAATTATTTTACTTTATTACTACATTTTAGATGTCGCCAGTAATGGATATACCCGTATTTATATATACCCAGGATTTATATTAAACCAAAGAAGATTCCCTAAAAGGAATCTCAAAGCAAAATAAAGGTATGCTAGCATTTAAGTGTAAACAATAGGAGACTCAGAATATCTATAACGTCTTCTACAAAAGCAGCAACAGTGAGGAATTAGTGTAGACCGCAGAACATCTTCTCTGTCATTATCCGGGACTTGGAATCAATTAGTTATAAATCAGATCAAGCCAAACACGATTTGAAGAAATACACAACTTCTTAATACTTTTGGGTTGATTGACAGATGCCAATCAACAGAATTTCCAAGTGCTCTAGAACTCAACTCAGTGAACACCCGACATGACGTACTATCATTAATCTTGAGTTTCTTTGTCAGTTGAATCTTGTATGTGTGCAGGTCCAATTTACAACAAAGTTCTGTGTGTCGAAGTTGTATATGTTTGTAAAGTATACAACGGATCCTGAAGCCTATTTGAATTGCAACTTCTTTAATGTTGAGAAATGAAGAATTTATACTCGTAGAAAAAGAAATAAAAATTGTTTGTTGATCCAAAGCTAACTGTAAGGCTCGTTATGTTTTCGTTGTGCAGCCCTTGCGCTGACCAACTTCTTCCTTTTCCCTGATTTTGGCGGAACTTGGTTAGTACAGCGACTGCGTTCACCCGTGGCATCACAACGGGCCGCCATGCGTGCTCAAGTGAGCTTTGTGATATCAGAGCTACCACTATGACCTAACCTAACCTATATTTTCGTTGCCTTAAGTCTTATTTTTAGGGAACGGTTCTGGAAAACTTTATAAATTGATATTAAAAAAAAAAACAATTTTTTTCTCCTCCTCCAATGTAAAGGCAACATATAGGCGTAAAAGTTCATATTTTTTTTAAAATTTTTTTTTTTAAATCTTTAAGCTTGAAATGTATTTGCCATATCCACATCTCCACAATTTGTAAATGATACACTCTCGTATACAAAAAAGACAAACAAAAAAAAAATTGTTTATTAAGCCCTAAGGAAATATCCCATTTTTAACGTAACTTTTATAACTCCTTCCTCACCTTTACTTATTTTTTTTTTTTCCAGAAAATTCTGTCATGTTTTTAGCACCTGTCTTGCCAAGTGAATCTTTTTTTGTTGTCCTTTTTTCAAGATGGAAAAGTTAATTAAAATTTTATTTTACTCCTTCATATCTCCATGAACTACTGGTGGTCTGTCTAGCATAGTTTAAAAAATTAAAAATTGTTTTTAATATGCAGCTGAGCATGAATTTATTAAATAAAAATATTTTGTTTCCATAAAAATTTCATTTAAAATGGAAAATAAAATAAAAAAAACAACAGTTTTATAGGAATTTTATTTATATGTGCTACAGTAGATAGCATATGCTTGAAAGCATCTGACAAAGTAATAAACTTTTGCCATTGGAAGCTTCGACAGTTCATCGACAAAATTTTACTGATATTTGTCTTTTTTTTTTTATAAAACCAGCACTCAGGGGATGACCCCTACTCATGCAGTACATTGAGCAGGTTTTTTTTAGGAAAGGTGGAAAGAGAGAGGGAAGATGCGAACGGTAAGGAAACGAGTTGCTGCTGGTGACTATAAAATGGGTGCTATACCTTCACCATTAGACAGTCTACAGTAATCGTCCCAAAGAAGCCCGCAGTTCCTCATACCACTTATGTTGTGTGTGTTAATTGTATGCAGAAGTAGCGGGACCTACAGTTTAAAGTCGACTCCGAACGACAGATTTTTGAGAAACAAGAGGAGAAAGAGGAGAAATCGCCGAAAAAATACTTTTTGTATTTTTTTTATTTTTGATATCTGGCCTGGGACTCGAACCCTGGCTTTACGTCTAATATGCCAGCACACCATCTACTAGACCATAGTGACTCCTACAATGCTTAGTTAGTTCAATAGGCATTAGCAGTAATCTGCACACTTTATTTGGACCTCATAAAGTCCCTTTTGTAACAACGATATTGTCTTTTCTATCTTATACAGGGTGGCTAATATATAATGCAGCAAAGTAAAGCGCTATATTTTTTTAATTTTATTGTTCAAAAGCAAAAAATGTTGGAAATAACATCCAATTTTAGTATCTGTTTAGATTTGTTCGAATTGGTCACCTTTGGTACGAGTTATGGCCTTCAAACGGCCGGCAAAGCCATCACAGGCTGCACGAAAATTGCTCTGCGGTATTTTGGTCCATTCCAAAAGCACCGTCCGAAGCACCGTCTTGTGGTGATCGACACTTTGGTATTTTTAATCAGAACCTTACTCTCCAAAATGCCCCAGGCGCAAAAGTCCAACGGATTGAGATCCGGAGATTTTGGTGGCCATTGTGCGATAGAAATGAAGCGAGGAACCTGCTTTTTAAGCCATTCTTGGTTGGCACGTATTGAGTGTGGTGGTGTCGATTCCTATTGGAATGTCTATGATCTGCGGCCGAATTGTTTGTCTGCCCAGGGCGTCAATACTGTCTTAAGACATTTTCCCGATAATATTCGGAATTTATTTCTACCCCACGGTCGCTGAATACGCTATGGCGGCCCACACCATTACCATCGGCGGCACTTGAGTTCTGGTGGCCAATCGCAGGCGTTAATTTTCAGCTGACCTCTCTGGCAAGTAAACCCGATCATTTTGTTTGTTCACCAAATTCGATAATTGGCCACTTTCGTGTAATCGAAGTAACTCCTTGCCTCTTTCCAGTCCAACTTTTTTTGGTTCATCGGTAAGCTCTTGCACTTTTTGAAACTTCAATGGCTTTAGTTCAAGCTTATTTTTCAATATGTGTTGCATCCGTTCTCGCTCACGAGCAATTGTTCTACCACTGCGGCGTGGATTTCGATCAAATCTGGCCTTCACTTTTCGAATCATTTCTGGTGTTGTTACCGTTTTTTTGTCCACTTTTTGGACGCGATGCAACACTGTCAATATCACGATAACGAGCAATGGTACGAAAAACAAAAGATTTATTTACATTTCTATGCTGGAGGAGGCTATCGTTAGAGCCCTCCAGCCAAATATAAAGCGCTTGAATTCCATCACGAATAACTTTTTTTTCTGAATGCAATAGATCAAAATGCTTTTGTAAGCTTGTAAATAATAAAATGAACTGTCACTGGAATAAATCTGTCAGCTGTCAGACGGGCGGTTTACAAATGATAACAACCTGAAGTTTGTTGCAATACATATCAGGCAGGCCCAGCAGGTAGGGACAGTCGAAAATAGGTGTGATTTCTTTTTAAATCGCTTATGCTCACATATGTTTTATCACTAAATTCTGGGTACCCAAGAATTCTTTTTATTGGATTACCAAGATAGATAGAGAGAAGATTTTAACCTCTCCTTTCTTATCTGTGCAGCTTCTGAAGAAGTATTTATAAGAAGTAGAAAAACTCAGGGCATGTTTACCCAGAGTCCAGAATGTCTTTATAAAGTCTATGAGGCTCAATGCAAATGCTACTCAAGAAACTAAGCCATAATCCTAACTGAAAAATTGTTATGACCATTTATGTATGTGCTTTTAAACTAATGCTCAACACTGCATGATGTGCAGTGAGTTTGTACATGAGTAGTATTTTGAAAATATTATTTTGTTTTTAAATTAAAATTTATATTTTATTATGGATTTTAAGGATTTGTTTAACACATATAATGGCCACATGAAAGAAAAATAAAAAACTTAAGATACACTGAGTAACATAAGTAATTTTAAGATTTTTATATGTAACCATTACTCACAAAATATGATATAAAATGCTCTTGAAATGCTTTTGCTATCAGAAAACATCTCTGCTTTGTAAGAAAATGATTATATTTGCCGCATATATTTTGTTACCTACTGTACCCTAACATCCTGTGTGATTATTTATCTTTCTTTTCATGCCATATTTGCCATAAATTTCCCGTATCAATTACAATGTTATTGTACGCCATAAACGTAATATGGATGATGCTAACAACGGTGATGATGATGAAGATGACGCATAAATCGTGTATGTGTAAGCACGTATATTAATCGGTCATTGATATGAATTTGTGAAAAATATTTCTCTCACTCTCTGTTATGATTTATAGAAAAAAAGGGCGAAAAAATAGAAGAAGAAGAAAAATAGAAAAAATAATCGAGATTTATATGGACTTCGGTGATAATTTGTTCATAATCAAAGCATGCCATAGGAAAATATTTCTTTTGCCAATACGTTTAGTGTGTGTGCGTATAAATCATTTTTATGGTAGATGTCTGGTTGTAAATTGAAATCTGTAGGATATTTTGTAATGTAAGACTTAATAATAATTACGTAATAAACATTAGCGTATATAATCTAAATTAACAGGCCTTGAAAAATAAGGAACAACACGCAAAACAATGCACAGATCGATTGAATTTCGCAATCTATTTTGTATTATAAGGCCAATATGGATTTTAATCATCGCTTTTCCAAAATAAATAAAATAAAAGAGAGGATGTTTTGTCGAAAAAGAAAAGTTGAGGGCGATTAGATCCTGTGACTTGCAGGGGTGAAGCTAGGTTAGGTTAAATAAAGTGCCGGATCGCACCTAGACCAGCAGTTGAGCCCATTGTGATACTGTAATCAGTTTAAATTACGCATCAAAAATTTCCAATGGGGAACCTATTTGAATCTGAAGTAGGTTCTATTTCTGCCAGCATGCACGTCTATTGTAATACGACAATCAATATTCATCCCGAGTCTCAAATATTCATTAAAGGAAAGCAACCCGAGTCCAAAAAAAAATTGCTTGATAGATTAATCGCATACGTCCATTTTTTACGTCAAAAACAGGGCTTCCACACATGAGGTGAAAGACTTCTTCTTCTTCTTTCCCTTAGACCCGCAGTTCTTACAGATGTCGTTTGCTGGAATGCTAAGTCTTTTGGTATGCCTACCAAAAGAACAGTGGCCCGTAAGAATCGTTATTATGTAATAGACGACCATGCCATTTAAGGATAGATAAAAGTTGATCCTCTGTCTATACATGTCCAACAGAATTGCACATGTTCTCCTGTTGCTAAGTAGATCAATATTCCTGGTAAAATAAGTGCCGAATATACAAACTAAAAGAGGCATTCGAAATACCTATGCTCTGTAATATGGCGGAGATTGCGTTATTCGGATCAACTATGGCCAACTCAGCGTCAATTCAATTTTTTAAAACAATGTGCCTATATTTCGGAATCCATATAAGAGTAACCTTTGAAATCCTCGACATTAGTGGACAAAGTCAAACATTTCGCTCAAAGTTTACAGCATAAGAAACGTATCGAGACGGTTGGCTGCATTTAAGGCGTGCTAACCGGTTGTAAATTGCAACAACCCATTGCCTATCATTACAGCAGTGTAACGATATAGGGAAAGAAGTCCCATTTGATCACTTTCTATGCCCTCTTTCTATGGGCCCTTACCCACTAAATCCCTCCCTCGTCCCGTGAGCCGTTGTGTCCATTCCGGAACTACGATGGTATTACTTCGGAGTGGAGTCTTTTTTGGCCCTGTGGCTACCTTCATGCTCATAACCGCATCCGAATTGCGTATTGAAAGTTGAGGAGACTTCTAAGTGTCTCCACTATTACTTTCGTCCAGGTTTCCGACTGGAATTTCGTTTGACACGTGAGCTAGTGTCACCTATTCCGGCGTGCCTACATGTTCTGCAGCCTCCAGATTTTTCTTCTTCAGTCTCAGGATGCACTCCACTTAATTTGCCACTGAGGTCCAATTCTCCCTATTCGCCATCATAACTCCGACAATGTTAGCGGTCGTGATCGTTCCAATCGTTGACGTCAGTACAGAACGATACAATCCTTGGCTTTATGTCCGGGACAAGTCTCGCTGTCCACCTCCCTCTATATTCATCGTTGTTGCCATTCTGAAATGGTGTTTTCCCTGAAGTGGCCGGATATCTTTTTCCTTGATATTAGATAGTGGCATATGTAATCTCTGACTGTATATCAGTTTCAGCTTGAATAAATTTTTAAGTATTCTTTTTAGGAAAAAACAAAATGGAGATTCTTTCTCATTAGTAAACAATAACAGAAGCTGATTAGATTTCTTTATGCCAGTTTCTATGGGCCACGAACCACTCTATCCTCTAAAACAAACAAAAAAAACCTCATTGAGATGGAAACCACAAATTGTCAATAACCATTGATGCTAAACTAGTTTATATGATATTTGTTGTTGTTATTTATTATTGTTTATACATGAAGTATAAACAATTGCTTATCTTTACCTTGATTTTCTTTGCGCAAAACTAAACACAAAAGTCTTCCATCATCAGTGATAAAATCTTTTGTTTCTAAGCAAAAATATACCAGAAACTTAATAATGTTTTATCGTTGAGTGGCTGTTTCTCTTTCTTCATTGGTTTTTATGTTTACTTCCGAAATACTTATCTTGTTTATGTTGTAATAAATTATTAAGTAATGCTGCCATCACACTGATTTATTAATTGTTTGAAGCCAGTGATTTGAAAATGTTTTCAATAAAGTATTCCAACTTATATCAGTATATGTGTATGGGGATTTCTATTACTCATACGTACGTGGTCTAAGAAATATGACTCTTGGGTTGTGGAAAATTAAATTTCATTGCGTTTAAGGATGTGCTTTACAGGGTGGCTGATATATAATACAACAAACTAAAGCGCTATAATTTATTAATTTTTTTTTTAATTTTATTGTTCAAATAGAAAAAATGTTGGAAATAACATCAAATTTTAGATTCAGCTTAGATTTGTTCGAATTGGTCATCTTTGGTACGAATTATGGCCTTCAATCGGTCGACAAAGCCATCACAGGCTGCACGAAAGTGACTCTGCGGTATTTTGGCCCATTCGATGATCGACTCTTTGGTATTTTTTAGTGAGAACCTTACTCTCCAAAATGCCCCAGACGCAAAAGTCCAACGGATTGAGATCCGGAGATTTTGGTAGCCTTTGTGCGGTAGAAATGAAGCGAGGAATCTCCTTTTTAAGCCATTCTTTGTTGACGTGTGCTGAGTACGTTGGTGCTGAGTCCTGTTGGAATGCGGCCGAAATGTTTGTCTGTCCAGGGCTTCAATACTGTCTTTAAGATATTTTCCCGATAATATTTGGCATTTATTTTGAACCCACGTTCGATGAATATGAGCGGGGAGCGACCATCGGCTGTTACGGCGCCCCACACCATTAGTATCAGCGGTGCTTGTGTTCTGGTGGCCAATCGTAGGTGTAAATTTTCAGCTAACCTCTTTGTCAAGTAAACCCGATCGTTTTGTTTGTTCACAAACTGCTCAATTTGGAATGGCTTCTCATCGGAGAAAACCAAATTCAGTAATTGGCCACTTTTGTGCATGCGAAGTAACTCCTTGGCTCTTTCCGGTCTTACTTTTTTCGTCCATCGATGAGATCTTGAACTTGTTGGAACTTTAATGGCTTTAGTACAAGCTTATTTTTCAATAGGTGTTGCATCCGCTCTCGCGATATGTTCAGCTCACGAGCAATTTTTCTACTTTTGCGGCGTGGATTCCGATCAAATCTGGCCTTCACTTTTCGGATCTTTTCTGGTGTTGTTACTGTTTTTTTTCGTCCACTTTTTGGACGGGATTCAACACTGCCAGTATCACGGTAACGAGCAATGGTACGAGAAACAAAAGATTTTTTCACATTTAAATGCTAGAGGACTTTAACGATAGCCACCTGTGGTTTTCCAGCCAAATATATGTAAAGAAATCACACTATCTTGCTTGAATTCCTTCACGAATAACTTTTTTTCTAAATGCAATAGATCAAAATGGTTTAGTAAACTTGTAAATAATAAAATGAACTGCCACTGGAATAAATCTGTCAGCTGTCAGACGAGCGGTTAACAAATGATAACAACCTGTAATTGGTTGCAATACATATCAGCCACCCTGTAGAAATGCATTTTACTAGACAAGGTTAAAATTTTTTTAATAATTTACATTAATTTCTTTCCTTACCATTCCCTTACCCATTAAAGAATTGTCGGTGTTTTGCGTGGTCTACTGGTTTGTGCACCTCAGTAGGCAGATTTTAGTTTCTTGGCCAAAATTCGCTGCGTGATGGTTCGTGTAAGCTGAAGTTCTTGAGGACTAAACCCCATTAAACTGTCGTTTATAGCAGCAATGTTTTCAAGAGGACCACCGCTATGCTGACAGATTGGAAATCTACTGTCTGTAATCGAACTAGTTTCTATAAAAATTTTTTATCTTTACTCCTTGAAGTTTGTAAGCCTTCTCAAATTTTTTTAATAATTTTATAAAATTTTAAATTAAAAAATAGTCTTTGTTTTTAATATGCACGATATATGAATGTACATAGGAATGTCCACCAATTCATATTAAATTTCTTTTTCATTTCTTAATTGTATTTAAAAATATTCCGTGGGTGTATACCTAATCTTGCTTAATTACATCTTCCTTTAGGTCTGCCCATATTCCATTACAGAATTACTTCGGTTGTATATTATCTGAAGTGCTCCAGTGTATCTTTCTGCCACTAATTACACGTACTTAAAGGAAACTTCAACTTTCCACACAAATTTTTATCTTTCATTACAGACCAGACCAAATGGCCAGTAGTTTACCAAACAAAATGCACAGGAAACATAAGAAGAAATTGAAAGAATAGAAACAAAACCCAGAACAACCACGACAATTACAAATTCGCATGTTCAAGCGTATTTAATCATTAGAGAGACCATGGACACGATAACAGAATGTTTACAAAAGCGAATGAAGAGTGTGTTGATCTGGTAATGAAATAACAATTTAATGGCTTCCTTAAGAAATGAAAGGAAAGAAAATACAATTGAAATGAGAATAAAAATTTTAAAATTAATTTAAATGACTGCCATACATAGTAAGACTGCACAGGATAATTAGAAATAAATTTTCTTTCATTCAGTCGTAGAAAATATTGGAAATTTAGTTCTCCGTTTATTATGACAAGTGGTGATATGTTGTCAGCAGTTGTTTTTACATATCATGTGTCATGTCAGAAAGCAAAAGTTCATTCTGTTTTTTCCTTTTTGAACAGCTGAAAGCCACAATTTTTTTCTACGTAAGTTCTGTTAAATTTTAGTCTCCAAAGATTTATGACACATTCAAAACGTGTTTGTGGTTTTTAATGATGTTTTCAGCAAAAGTTTGCTACGCACAATATATTTTTTGACAGATTAGAGGTTAAGCATAAAAAAAAAATGTTGCTTCGATACATCAAACCTTTCGAATTGAATTGAACACAGACAACATAAGTGATGTGGGAAGCTACGTCATAGTCCTGACGGAAGGTTTGTAATGACCAATTATGTATTATAATTCAACAAAGTAAAGCGCTATATTTTTTTAATATTAATTTTGGTCCATTCCCGACGAACCGCCATCTTGAAGTGATCAACACTTTGGCATTTTTTAGTGAGAATCTTACTCTCCAAAATGACCCAGGCGCAAAAGTCCAACGGATTGAGATCCTGAGATTTTGGTGGACATTGTGCGGTAGAAATGTAGCGATGAACCTCCTTTTTAAGCCATTCTTGGTTAACGCGTGCTGAGTGCGGTGGTGCTGATCTTGTTGGTATATCCATGAATTATATGACGTCGTCACATCTCTTCATTCTAGTGAGTTTAAATGCGTTTGCACAAGCCGACGAGCTATAATCATTCGGTTGTTTAATAAATTTTTCATTAATTTGCTATAGTCTTCACTCAAAGTCCCATAATTAGAGAAGAAAAAATATAAAATATAGGAACTTCTGAGATAATTGAATTTATTTAGCTACCTTCTTAGAAAATCTATTTGGAACTGCACCTTCACAAGTATTATGCTCCATATGAAGCTAAACGATAAGTTCTGATTTACCAGTTTCGACAGTTAGGGTTCCGTATTAAATCATGGCTCTAACATAACCAGTGTTAACACTATTGTTAACGATCTATGAAGACCATTGTTAAGGAACTATAAAGACCACTGTAAATTATCTATAAAGACCAATGTTAACAATTTATAGAGGCCACTGTTAACGATCTGTAGAGACGTCTGTTAACGATCTATAAAGACAACTGTAAATGATCTATAAAGACTACTGTTAACGATCTATGAAGACAACTGTTAACGATCTATAAAGACCTCTGTAAATGAACTATAATAACTACTGCTAACGAACTATAAAGACCACTGTAAATTATCTATAAAGACCACTATTAACAATTTATAGAGGCCACTGTTAACGATCTGTAGAGACCTCTGTTAACGATCTATAAAGACAACTGTAAATGATCTATAAAGACTACTGTTAACGATCTATGAAGACAACTGTTAACGATCTATAAAGACCTCTGTAAATGAACTATAATAACTACTGTTAACGATCTATAAAGACCACTGTTAATAATCTATAAATACAGCTGTAAATGATTTATAAAGACCAGTGTTACCGATTGTTAAGACCATTGTTAACGATCTTTAAAGACCACTGTTAACGATCTATAAAGGCCACTGTTAACAATCTGTAAAGGCCACTATTAACGATTTATAAAGACCACTCTAAATGATCTATAAAAACCACTGTTAACGATCTATGAAGACAACTGTTAACGATATATAAAGACCACTGTTAATGATATGTAAAGACCAGAGTAGGTTAGCGCCGTTTAACGGAGGTAAGAGATTCATAAATATGTCTATAGTTATTCTATAAACTACATAACCACAATAGTTATTTAGGATAACCTAGAGATTTTAAAGATTAGATCAAGAATGGACGGCATCAATTGAAGAAAGAGAATTGCATTCGGAAGAGATCTATCAGCTCTAGCAGAAGGGATTGCTATCAGATACGATTGAAGTACAAGTAGTACATGAAGACCCTTTCTTCAGGACCAGTAGACCACACTACAATATTCATGATGCCATGAATATATCCTTAGATCAAGCTCTTTTTAAATTCTAATATTTTTCAGGTCTAATATTATTAATTTTATGTTGAGTGTGTTAATTTTATTCATGAGTGGAGGTACGTACCTACAGCTTAAAATTGACTTCGAACAATAGATTTTTGAGAAACCTATTGTAACCAGTTTATTTACTCCTAGCGTTTTTAGCAGAAGTTTGCTGACAGGAAGTCTAATAAACCAACATACTACCTACTAGACTAAGGCAATAATATCGTTTCACATCCATTGATAACAAATTACCTTTACGTTAAACAATATTAAGGTAGGCAGGTAGGTAGAAGTGGCTATCCACCCGAAGAGCGGACATACATCCGTATGTATTCCCGTATGTATTCCTATAATAAAATTCATCGTAATAATCACGATAACAGCGCTGAGCCTGCTTCTTTGGAGCTTAAACACAGTCGCTGTATACTTTTTATTTAGCCTTGGCCAGATTTTATGCACCGATCTGCCTTTATCCGAAGCTGCGCACCCATTGTCAATCATAAGCCCACAGGTACTTAGTGCCCTGATGGCCGCTTGGCTATCGGAAATAATCCTTCGCTTGCGAACATTTTTGTCCGCAACAATTTTCATCGCACCTTGAATTGCCGACACTTCCGCCTGACAGACACTGCAGTGATCTAGTAGCCACATAGACTTGGATATTCCGATTGATCGCGAATAGATGCCAATACCTACAGGTCCTTCTAATTTGGAGCCATTGGAGTAGATTTGTGCGGAATTCCCTGCGAGATGCGCTACACCCCTTCTCCAGTCCTCCCTTTTCGGAATGGATGTCCTAAAATTCATTGAGAAGTCGTATCGCGGTGTCATATAGTCTATGCTTCCGACAATATCAGTTCCCTCAAGTATCCTTGTATGACAATGCAATACAATATTAAACAACATTTTTACTTTTTAAAAACATTTAAAATATAAGCTCGTAAATTGTAAATAAATTTAGGAAATGTGTGTTTAGTTTTAATTAAAATTTTCTATTATTCACATAACTTTGTGTAAACAACAACAATTGCCTTTTTTGTATTCCCTTGTTTACAACCTTTGCATAAACAATAACAATTACTAAACAACTATCTGACAGGTCTTTGTAACGGAAGTATTTAAACCACAATTACTCTCTTCAATCACACCGTGTCTTCACACAAGACTGACTAAACTTACTAACTCTGTCGACTGCTTTAGCTTGACAAAGTAAACAGTCTGATGAATGTCTCTCAAGACGAACGTTCATGACTTCACCTTCACGAAATCTCTGTAAATATAAACAACGATGTTGTTTGCTTGTTCACCAGTTTTTTATGCTGGTGTTTGTTGTTATTTGTAAGCAGTACAATAATTTGTAAACAGGTTCATTGACTGCATTGTTTTGTTTGTTTATAATTTTAATGTTAAACGATGACGAAGCAAAAACCCTGTATTAAGATTTTTCAATTTTATAACAATACTGTACTGAATTCAATTCAAATTCCTTAAATTCCTATTGTAATACAAAAATGTACACATTGAAAGCAATTTTAAATCATATTAAACGATTGCCTGTTACTGTTCATTTCATTATCTTCTGTAATTTTTACTTTTATTAATATTTTTGTTTTATTATTTTACTTATTTATTTTATTTTTTGTAATACAGCACTCCCTCGATTAACGTCGTCTCGATTTACATTGTTTCGATTAACGTCTTCAAAAAGTTTGTTCCCTTCAACTTCGATTTGCGTTGTCATTCGATTTACGTTGCCTTTTTTCGGAACATTATACGACGTAAATCGAGGGATTACTGTACAATATTTAATACTTCCATTATAAAAAAAGCATATTAAAATATTTATTTACCGTCTTTTGTTTCTGTAAAAATATTTGATGAGCGAGTTATGGATGCAATGTATTGATGCAATAACGTAATTAACATAAATCCTTAATTAATAAAGTTATTTTATGTGTAATATTAATTACAATCAACGATTTTTCTTGCTCTCTCACTTTTTCAGCAACCTACACTACTTATTCAATGGTCATTAACGTGTCATTGATAAATTTTCGTAAATTATTCGACAATTGAAGAAGAGCCGGGCAAGGAAAAACGGCGTAAATAATAATTTTTAAAATTCCTTTCTTTATAAATTTTTTATTCCAGATGTTGCCGTAGTCTATTTAGTAAAGTGAAGGGAGCCCGTGTTTAAACACCCGGCTGATATGAAAACGAAAAGCAAATAAAAATTGTTTCTCTTTGCAATCACTTTTCAGCAATCTTCTGATAAAAACTCAGGGAGAGAAAAATAAAAATTGCTATGAAAAGTTTTTCTAAAATTTGCCGTTCAACAAACATAATTTGTTCCGCAATTGCCTTATAGCCAGACATAGGACGTGTAGTTATCGTAGTCTAGTAAGTAGTGTGTTGGCTTATTAGACGTAAAGCTCGGGTTCGTCAGGCATCAAAACGAAATATGAAGAAAAAATATTTCAGCGGCGATATATTTCTGCGGAAGGTAGAAGTAGCAGTCGTCTAGAAGATAGTGTTTTGGCTTGTTAGACATGAGGCTACAGTTCTAACACCGTGTCATATATCGCCAACAAAACGAAATGCAAAAAAATATTTCTTTTGGCGTCTACCCCTTAGCAGATTTCTGGCAAAAACTCTGGGAGTAAATGAACCATGCCATGAGAAAGTCTCTCAAAAATCTGTCGTTCGGAATCGACGTTCAACTGTAGGTCCCATCACTCACGTATAAAATTAACGCAAACAACATGAGTTGCGGGAGAAGCTAGGCCGTAATCCTGACAGAGGGGTTTTAATGGCGAATTATGTATGTATGTAACACGCAGAGAATTGAATCAAAGGATTTTCGTCTTCATGCATACAACGTCGGATCGATCACAGTGGTTTTGTTAGAGTCATGCTTTAATCCGGAACATTGATACTGTTTGTAGAGACTGGTAAATCAGGAGTAACTTCCAGATGTTCTATTATACTTATGATAGCTGAGTTTTTAAGCGTTAACATTAGTCTATGCAGAGCGTTAACAATAATATTTAAAGATATTTACAAACCGTTGGAAATGGTATTTACAGCTCATTAACAGTGGTCTTTACAGATCATTAAAAGTTGTCTTTACAAATTGTTAACAGTAGCCTGTACAGATCTTTAGAAATCATTTACTGTTATCTTTATAGATCATTATCAGCGGTCTTTATAGATCGCCAACAGTGGTCTTTAAAGATCATTTACAGTGGGTTTTATAGATCGTTAACAGTGGTGATTACAGTGGCTATGGTAGAGTCATGATTTAATAAGGAACCCTAACTGTCGACTGTAGAGACTGGTAAATCAGAACTTATCATTTAGCTCCATATGGATAATAATATAAGTGATAGAGCAGTTTTTAAGTGAGTTTCTAACAGGAGAACAAAACAAAAACCGCTAAAACTTACTCCTCTAATTTTGGACTATTGGGTGAAGAATACGGCGAATTTAATGGAAAATTAATTAAACAACCGAGGAATTATAGCTCGTCGATGTGTGCAGTGCTTCTAAACTTACCACACTGAAGAGTTGAAATACCTTCGTACAAATCTTCTAATCGGCTTAAAGGGGAGTATGTACGCACACATACTTAAATGATCATTACAAACCTTTTAGTCAAGATTACAACCTAATTTCTTACACCACTTATGTTGTTAATGTTAATTTTATATATGAGGCCACTGATGTCACTCATATATGATGTCCTACAGTTTAAAGTCGATTTCCAATGATAAATTTTGAAGAGACTTTCTCGTGGGATTTTTATTTACTCTCTGAATCTGCTGGTACACTATGTAACAATACAGACATCATTTCATAGCCTCGGGGGTTAGGAAACGAAAATGTCTAAGGATTGCGTGCACTCTCAGAAAGCACGATTATAAGAAAAATTTCATAGAATGGAAAGCACTAGCCAATCGAAGAGGAGGACAATTGATACATACTTGAAGCAAAAAAATTAAAGAGGAAAATCAAATTAAACGGCATGTCCTTAGAAGAAGTGAAGGTAATGGATTTGGACATAAACATATTTCTTCATTAATGCCTCAGCCCTCAGCCTTGTCCATTAATATGGTCTTTAATCACTTTTTTCCTTTTATGCTAATAAATTATTGTACAAAAAAAAACTCTTTTACATACAACAATAAATAATTAATTGTTTTCAATAAACACAGACAGATATGTGTGTGTACGGATTGGTGTATGTATACATACTTTGTATATAAAAAGGCTGAGAATTATTAATGAAAGTTTCATTTTCACATTTCTCAAACGTATTGTTATATGAAATGTTAATACGAAGCGAAGCTCTTTATGGATATTGATTACATGAAATATGATTGAATTAAATTGAAGCGAGTTTTTGTTGAGGAAAGTGTAGACAGACAGGCAGGGATCCATTTAATGACACATAAATTTTAATGGCAGAAATTAATAGGACCCATCTATCCTATACTTATAAAATTTCTTTAAATTTCATTCCAAAATATGATATCACCCCCCCGTTTATATTTTTATTTCAATCATTTGAAGTACTTTAAGCGGTTTGTTTTAACTTTTTTTTCTCTTAAATACGTTTGATGGTTTCGTATTGCTACGTTTTCACGTACAAATCTATCATAACTATCAACAATCACGTAATAATCTTCGATTTTCCTCTGCTAAACAGTAACTCTTACTCGAAATACGTGATTTGATGGTTCAAATGGAAAGCTGAATGGAAACCATATGGTGAGAACAGTTACAGTAACTGATTGAAAGCATTTTAGCTTGCGACAAGTGCTAAATTCAATGAACTGTAAACAATCCATATTTATGTCGCTGCAAGCCATTATGTTAATGGTAATATGCGAAATAGTGGAGAATTTAAATAAATAAACTACTGAAGTAATAATTAAGGATTCAATTGTTTAATTCATGTAAAAATGCATTAAAGGTGAGAATTTTTTGAAATAAATAATAAAGATAGGACACAGCTACTGCCATATTTTTATAAAAAAAAAAGCTGACCTGACGCACTTTGTCCCACCAAAAACTGATATAGCGCTGACGAAATTGTAGTTATTGTAATCGCTCCAAAACAAAAAGTACCAGACATACATGTTATATAAATACGTTCATAGCCGAGGTTTAGGTATTTCTTAAATGAGAAGGTTTGCCACGCCCATTTTTGGTGAGCTTATCGACATTGACTCTACTTACCGACCAAATTGTGTTCGTCTAAGATCACTATGTCCCGAAATATTCAATTTTAACGATTTGCCACGGCGTTTTAATATTTAGGGATATGAAAAATAGATGTTATCCGATTCTCTGGCCTACACGATATGCACACAAAATTTCATGAAAAACGGTCGATAAATTTCGGTGGAGTTTAACAATCAACACCGTGACACTTAAATTGGATTGCATCGAATATTTGAAAGAAAAATTAGTCAATTCGATGGAGCCGTTTTCTGATTTTATGCAAATAAAAAAAAGTAGGCGCAAAAGTGGGCGGGGCAAAATTTTCTTTTTAAGGAAACCTTAAATTGATAGGTGAGCCCGTGCATGAGTTATAAAATGACAACGAAAAGTGGCATTAATTTTTATATATTAAGAAGAAAATCAATTTGGCGAACCTTCCTTAAAGGAAGAGTTAGAGGTTCACATATTCTCTAAAAGATACCATCCCAAGTCCAAAATAATGCTATTACTCTTGCAATAATATTAGAGAGATTTGTCAAAGATTTTAGTAAATGATAGTCCAAAAAGCTCCGCCCCTTAAAGACAAATGCAGGGCACTTACAAATGAGGTGCCCCTCTTTTTACACTGTGCCTACAAAAATCATTTGTCGAAATGCCATTTCATTCGGCATGCCTACTAAAAGAAAGTGTCCAGTCAGAATTGCCATTGAGCGATGGATGGCCATGGACATACGTGAGTTCTGCAGACTCAAGCAACATGACTCGCTTCCTCCTGCCACCAAATTATCTTCTTCCAAATTATCTATCCAGTATGAATTGCCATTGAGCGATGGATGGCCATGTAACCTAAGGACAAAAGTGAGTTCTGCAGACTCAAACAACGTGGCACCCTCCCTCCTGCCACCAAAAAGTTTGAACTTTCCCAGAAAACCAGTCAATAATATCCAAATTATCTATCCAATAAGAATTGCCATTAAGCGATCGATGGCCATGTAACTTAAGGATTAAAGTGAGTTCATCAGGCTCAAACAATATGGCACGCTTCCTCCTGCCACAAAACAAAGACATTGAACTTCCCAGTAAAACGGGTGAATAATATCCAAATTATCTAAGACAACCGGAACACTTATGCCCTGTAACATGTGGGATTTCCTAGCTTCGTACCGGCCCCAGTTGGCTTATCGGCAATTCAATTACCAATGGTATCCTATTGTCTCGGAACTCATATAAGACTTACCTTTGAAAGATTTCAGATTTCCCTGACAAATCCTTAGGCGTTCATAGATGAAAGTACATAATTGATCCTTACAACCCTTCAGTCAGGATTATTGACCTAGTTTCTCACACTACTTATGTTGTGTGTGTTAATTTTATACCTAAGTGACGGGACCTGCAGTTTTTAAAGTCGACTCCGAACGACAGATTTTTTTGAGAAACTTTTTCATGGCAATTTTATTTACTCTTAGAGTTTGTGCCAGATATCTGCTGAGAGGAAATTGCCGAAGAAATACTTTTTGTATTTTATTTTGATGACTCGAACCCTGGCTTTACGTCTAATAAGCCATCACACTACCTACTAGGCCACAGCGACCTCCGTAGATGAAAGTTGACTTCGGATATACGTTTGTTAATCGCAGCCCGTCCATCCGAGTAAATCAAGAATAATACCGGCATTCAATAAGCATTACTCTGCTTTTAAAATTGCCATAACCTCTGCTGGAAAAACATTACAGTGGTCAGTGGCCTATAGGAAAAGTTATTATAAGAAGCCTTAGTAAATAATCAACAGCCAAGCTGCCACTTACATTTAAGCCATCAATGTAAACTTCAAGATTTCCTTCGAGGATCTGCGAGGGAATCCAAAGTTCTATTCAGAATTTTATAACGGATCATATAATCTACCTTAGCAGCATATCCTTAAAGAGGGAGCTAAGGAAATCCTTCGGCGTTCATAGATGAAAGTTGACGTTGAATATACGTTCGTTAATCGTAGCCAGGCTATTCGAGTAAATCAAGGATAATATCGGTATTCAATAAGCATTGCTCCGCTTTTGAAATTGCCATGACCTCTGCTGGAAAAGCATTACAGCGGTCAATGGCCTCTAGGAAAAGTTATTATTAGAAGTCTACTATTCATCTTTAACCCATCAGTGTAAACTTCAAGACTTCCTTCGAGAATCTCCGAGAGAATCGAATGTTCTATTTAGAATTTTATAACGAATCATATAATCTACCTTAGCAGCATATCCTTAGCCCAGGCTAGACTAGGATTTTACTGGTCTAAGTCTTATTTGCCTTTTTAGTATAGCAAATAAAGCCTTAGTTAGGATAAAACAGAGCACACGGGTGATCACGAAAGCTGACTGTACGTACTCCATCTATTAGTCGGCAATGGTTTTGATGTTTAAGCACGTCCACAAGATAGGCACACCATGGAAAACTATAGCCTCATAGCGCCATTAGGTGATGGTTGATCAGAGGCTACGGTTATTTTGCAGGCGTAAAGTTCTATTTTCTAATTCCTAGAACTATCAATCATGTTGTCCTTCCATAAAAGCCAGAGGTCAAGAATGACGCCTGCAGATACTATGCTTATGCCTTAACAAAAACTAAAAAGAATCTTAAGATCTTAATAAAATCCAGCTGTAAGTAAGAGTTTTAAATATGCATATGCCAACCACTTTGAGTTATCTTCTGTAAAGATAAGTCAAATGAAGAGAAATAAAATGATGAGACCATAATTATTTCCCCATTGAAAACCGTAAACATTTCCTTTAATGACACAGTAATTGTATTCATTTCTTATTGCCTTAACGTACTGTTAACTTAATTATTCTCCTTTGGCATGGACATTTATGAACAAGTGATTACAAGTGAAATTTCTCCTGTCACTTTCTTTATTTTATTTTATACTGAAGAAGGAAATCCTACATATTAATACTCTTATGTACATAAATACACACTTTTTACACGAACATTTACAATGTTGTTAAGCAATATCCAGAACATTTAACTATATCAGCGTGTATATTTAAGCTTTACATCTCTTTGTACGTCTTTTATTTCACTGGAAGTATTAAGCGTACGTCAATGTACGTTTATACGTTTATACTGTAAACGTTTTATTGTGTATAAATAATTCGCTCTTAATGTGTATTACACTTCATTACAATTAAGCTTCACTTATTTGAATGTATAGTCAAGGAAAAAAGTCTCCATGTACCACTATATGGGATTGTTTAAGGCAGTCATAGTTAAGAATTTTGGAAGACAAAACCGTATGCACAAAAAATACAATTTATTTGAAAAAATATTACCCTCACAACGGTGTATGTAGACTTTTTTCTGTGACTGTATATACACAAAAAATACAAACTTCAAATTATTAGAAAAAATATTAACCTCACAACGATGTATGTAGACTTTCTTCTGTGACTGTATATTATTTGGTAGGGGAAATTATCAGCAATGGGTGTTGGAAACTCGAGTATCGTAACATTTGTTTAATGGAAGACAAAATTATGGATGTAAAGTGATATTCATAGAGAATAGCTGGAGTCCTTTGGCTACATTACATGCAAACAATATACAAACTTTACACCTCTTTTGTGTGCATCAATTTCATAATAAAGTTTAACTTCGAATCTGATCAGCGGGCTTTAGAAAGTTATTCATTTTAACTAATTCGCTCTCTAAGATTTTATTAAAAAGGATCTCCAAAGAGCTGATCCAACCCTCTAGGCTGCCACTAGACTAGTTTTGTTATATTCTGATTAATAATGGCTTTACAGTTACTGCCTATACCTGTACTGGCTTATGGAAACGTAGTGATTACACACTTCACTCTCTTGCGTAGTTTAACGTCTGTCGACACCAGTGTCACCAGTCCCAAACCATTTGGGGTTCAACTGTAAGCAGACTAGATTGCACAGCCTTACAAAAGACTGAATTCTGGTACCACGGCTGTCGGAGGCCCCAGAGACTTGCCTCTTTTTTTTATAAAACTACCACTTAGGGGATGGCCCCTACTCATGCAGCGCATGAGGCTTAGGGCTGTGCAGGATTACGAAAAGTGGAAAGAGGGAAGATGCGAACGCCAAGGAAACGAGTTGCTAGGTGACTGTAAAATGGCCAGTGCCATACTTTCACCATTAGACAGTCTACATCAATCGTCCCCAAGAAGCCTGCAGTTTCCCATACTACCTATGTTGTGTGTGTTAATTTTATACTTAAGTGGCGGGACCTACAGTTTAAAGTCGACTCCGAACGACAGATTTTTTGAGAAACTTTTCATGGCAATTTTATTTACTCTTAGAGTTTTTCCAAAAATCTACTGAGAAGAAATCGGCGAAGTAATATATTTTTGTATTTTATTTTAATGTCCGACCTGGGCCTTGAACCCTGGCTTTATGTCTAATAAGCCAGGAAACTACCTTTTAGACCACGGAAAGGATCTCCAAAGAGCTGACCTAACTCTCTAGGCTGCCACTAGACTAATTTTGTTATCTTCTGTTTAATAAGAGCTTTACATTTACTGTCTTTACCTTTTACAGGCTTATGGAATATTTGATGCTTCAACATATTGATTACTCACTTCACACTTTTGCGTACTTTAGCTTCTGTAGACAGTTCAACTGTAAGCAGACCGGTTTGCAAATCCTCACCAAAGACTATTGGGGGGCCCCATAGCCTTGTCTCTGCTCAACAATGGTGAAGATCATTTGTGGAAGCAAAGTGGTGGCTGTTGTTTATATCCAAATCGCGGAAAGAATGCAAGCTTTGTGTGGCGTAACACTCTGAATTATCAAAGCAAAGAAGTTTAGTTAGTCTGCGACCTCTAACCTCTCAGACATGGCGATGCAATCCATGATATGGTAGACGTGGTAGACATATTATTTGCAACCGTGCTTTGAGCAACCTGGCGAAACTCACATTTAACTCTGGACTAACGCCGGCAGTTAGGTATAGAGTGAGCTTATAAGTTACTTTCTTATTATTTATACACCAAGAGAACAGATTGGCTGCTGGGCTTGATTAAGGTCAGCTTAAGGTTGGTTGTTGGTCGGAGCACTGCGAGATTAGGTCGCTGACGGGGATCTGCAGCAGATCCCAGCCGGACTATTGCACGGTATGTTGCGATGAGAAGGAGTTGGAGATTGTTGAACATCTCCTTTGTATCTGCCCAAGCCCTTAGTAGGTTGAGGACTCTTGGCCTTGGGCCTTCTAGGAGAGATTGAGTTCTGTGTCAAGAGCCAACATTAAGGTTCTCCACAGATTCATTAACAGCGAAGGCTGTTTGAAAGGTGCTAGGGCTCTCACCCTTTTTGTTATGTGTCTGTTTCTTTCTGTGTAATTCCTCCGATTCCAACATCAAGGCTTGCCACAGATTCATTAACAGCTAGGGCTGGTTGAAAGATGCTAGGGCTCTCACCCTTTTTTGTTTCGTTTCTAATCCTTTCTGTGTAATTCCTTCGTTTCCCATTCTAACCCCCCTCTTACCTACATTCCCTTCCTTCATCATATATCCTTTATTTCCTGCCTTCTCTATGGCCAATGGGTCAATTTCGACTTCCGGGAACTGTACTTGTCTTAACCGACAAGTACACGTCCGCTAACCTAACCTAACCTAACCTACTTTCTTTTTGTTTTACATCAAATTAGCACATTGAACAGCATGACTTCGAGCTCAGTTTTGATGATAGTTTTTGCGCTTCACATCTTTATGACATTTAACCTGAGGGAACTTTCTCTATATAGAGACAAAGTTGGACAAAGTAATGACGACAAGGCAGTTTTGGTTGCAGAGATAATGATAAGGTGGACACCGGCAAGTTGAGCAAGGATGGTGTAACATTATAATGAAGATTGTAAACTTCCAAAATATCGCATATCTTGGCAGGCTCCTGTTCAAGACTCTGTTAATTTTTTTGTTTTTGTTTTTTTATATTAAATAAGCTAATAACGTATACTGGGTGTCTTTAATTTTTGAAGCACATCGTATACTTAATTGCTGTATAAAACACAGCGTAAAAAAAAAATTCTGCATTGTCTACTACATGTCTGTTTGAGTTCCTGTTTAAATATTAACGAATATTTTAATATTGCCTAAGGGTATCAGCTTTCAATTTTATTGATTTTTTTATGGCAAATATTGTTTAAAAAAAAAAATTTAAGAATTTTTTTAAAGCACCTGTTACAAATTCAACTCTCATGCAAAACACATCAGCCGTGTAATACAAAAAAAAAACAAAAATTCTCTGAAAAAATTTAAAAAAAACTTCCTTTCAAACTTTGTTGTTCTACATGGAATTTAAACAGTTTAATAAAGTATTAAAGGATACTTAAAAAAGGTTGTCTTACTCTTGTCTCTCTGTTCACGTTGCACGTAAAGTTTTTAAATACTTTGAGAATTTTCTAAACAAATATTGTAGAAGGAGAGGAAGAGAGGAGAGGAGAGAGAGTGAAAGAAGTGGTAAGAAAAGAAAATAAAAGTTTGTTTACATTTAAGCCTAATACGCTAGTAGATTCGTGCTAAGCAACCTAGTATAAGAAACGTAATTCAGGAATATTTCAACAGTTGTTGATTGGTAGTCATTGTCTATAGAGGATACTGGAAAGTAAACGAAGCTTATCAGATAGATAATCTTAAATTAATACAAAGTATTCTCACTTTTTGTACCATTTTAAGGCAACGGGCATATGAAAATCATATATATTATTTCTAAAGCACTTTTTTTTGTCGGTTGCAAATATCTCCCATACCACCGCATCAAATGTAATAAATGATATCTCATTTTAAAGCTTATATCTAACACTAATGGCAAAAAATAATTAGAAATTGAAAAATTATTATTTTCATTGATAAAAATTATATTTTATATAGAACTGCATGATAATACTGTTGTCATTAGGATTATATGTTTATGTTCAAGTGTGGTAATGCAGGGTTACTTAATAGTAATGCAGTTCTACGTAATATAGTATGTATAAAAATCCATTCTGGCAATACCTCTATTTACTATTATGCCGTTTATTACTAAGTCAGTTATATATAATATGCATATTAAGTTGAAAAAAGCTGTTTTGGCAATACTTTGTAGTAAGTGTTAGATCAAGTGCTATAAACAGAGTCGCTTAATTGTAATGCAAAATGATAAAGTTGTAAAAACCATTTTGGTAATGTCGTTATTATC
>CM025791.1:87782199-87831923 GCA_014635995.1 Sarcophaga peregrina
GCACCACTTTATGTTTTCGTTACATTTTTTTTCTTCTGCCACACTGCCATCTCTGTGTTATTACATTTGTAATCATCGCTTATATTTTACCATCTTCACTCCTTTTCTTTTTTCTAGTCCTTTTCCTGTTGCTACTTTTTTTCTTTTGTATACTTGTGGCATAAACTATGAATAGTTGAAGTTAAACTAAATGATTGCAGAAAAGAGGAGAAAAATTAGAAGTGAAACCATAAATATATTATGTTCCACTGTATTACAGATGAGAACTAAGCACTTGTACGAATAACATTTCAATTTCGTACACAAAGTACCGAAAGAATGATGAAATCATAGCGTATGTAGTATAAGTTTGCAATATTTGGAGGAAAATAAATTAGAATTCATTTACAAATTCCACAAGTTAGTGGTTATTTAAAGAATTCCGTCAAGATTACGGCATAGTCTCTCACACCATCCATGTTGTGTGTTAATTTTATCAATCACTGATGAGACCTGCAGTATAAAATTTTTAAACTTTTCAAGACAACCTTATTCACCCTCACACAGTTTTTAGCAAAAGTCATACACATAAGGAGTGCGCACAAAAAAAAACTGGATTTACATTCTTCGTTATAGAAATAAAACTAAGTGGCGGATTTTTTTCGTTTTATATTTCAATTAAAGCCAATATTATTTGAATTCTTTTGTGTATAAAATTTTTATCTGACCAAGATCTCAAAGCATCCAACTTTGTGAGCCACTTTTCTTCTAGACATATTAGGGTGTTTTAAAAAAATTCGTATTATTTTACTGGCTTTGTTTTGGTCGGCAAATCCTTTTTTTTTCTTCCACTTCCGCGCCTTCTCTCAATACTCAAAGACTCCTTATATTGTTTTATTCTCACCTTAGAAACTATTTTTTTGGTTAGCACCTACGAACCTAGCAATCGTTTTTTTAAGGGGCGCGGTTTTTCATTGAAAATTGCAATTATTTTTTTACGACTTTCTGATAGGGTGCCCATTTCAAAAAACTAATTTTGCTATTGCAATGAAATTTAGCACATGGATTTTGAAACAGATGGCTAAAAAAAAGAATGCAAGGCTATTCGTTTTTTTCGATTATGATAAAAGTTATAAGCTTAAAAGTAGGCCCATTTTTTTTCGTGCGTACTCCTTATTTTTAAAAAAGAACTAAACGAGTAACTAGCCTTAGTTTTGGTTTTTAACGAATCATACCAAATAAACAAAATAATAACTTAATAATAAATAATAACTCTCATATCTTTATGGCTGTAAAAGGGTTAATTTCAACGAAATAATATTTTTTAATATTTCAAAAACATTAACACAAAGTAACGCTCAATATAACACATATTGAAGATGATTAATGATTTCAAATTATAACCCTTTGTTATTTGAAGACCGTAATTGATTTTTACAATCAATCTACAAAATATGGTTCGTCATAAAAGAAATTTCTATGGAAAATAAGAAAACAATACCCTTGCACCCATAAACCATTACCTATTTCTCATAAAAAAAATTTGTTTTATGAAAAACCAATTTAGGTCGATGCATTACAACGGTTGCGAAAAGCTTCACTGCGATAGAACGACCCAGGTAGATGAAAACAATGGAAAAAGGCAATAAGAGCAGGTAGACACGCTTGCCCCTTATTATGCAAGGAGACTGCTATATAAACGGCTAGCATACAAATGCGGGAGTCTAGTTTATGACATCCAAACGTCATATACATTTTCATTTACCAGTTGCAAATCTATTTCCAGTAAAAATTTATTTGCAAAGCATTTATTATGAATTCCAACCAAAATCAACAATTTTTGGATAGAGATCAGGAGTGAATCGTTTTTCCGCTACTCATAAGCACTCATGTAATTTTGAGTATAAGTGAATCAACAGCATTGAAATTCAACTACTCTGATTCATTCGGACTCGCTACAACATTGATTTACAAAAGTACCAATGAGTATGAACACAACGTAGATATCAAACTTACAACATTCGAAATGTGTTTGATTCATACGACTACTCATTCTGATTCATAAATTTAGAAAAATATTTATAATTCTTATAAATGATTTGAGTGATTCGGATCATTCATCAAACTTTACAGACTGTGTTGTTGTTGCATATACATACAAGGAAAAAAGGAAGGACAAAGATAAGAAGCAAATCATACATACAATCTTCTTGTGAGTATAATAGTATTCGAACGCGAATCATACTTATTTTGTGCTTCGTGGAGATGTTAAGTAGAGACGAGTCGAAGTCAATAACATCATACGTATTGTTAGGTATGAATACGATGAGTAGTTCCAACTTTGAGTATGAGTAGTATGAGTATCTTATTAAAATAAGTATGAATGAGTATAAGTATCAGAAACTATAAGTATGATTTGAATATGCTCATCGTTTTGAATACTCGTTGCTGATCTCTGATCCATATATTCTACTACCCAATCATTTGACAATGAAACATTTATAATAAGAGGGTCCAACATGCTCCAAACATCAGCAGAATACTAGTCATTTCTATATTCTAATCATAACGGTTTTCCTAAAATTCAATTGGAAGCCTATCGCGGCAAGTTGATAAACCGCATACGTACACGTCCCTCGGCAAACATAAGACATCCGAAAGAAATGATGGTGAGAGTGCAATTGGACACGAAAAAAAAAAATTGGGAAAATACAATTAACAAGCATTCGTAGTTGGTCATTACAACCCTTTAATCAGGATCTAAGCCTAGTTTCTTACATTACTTAGGTTGTGTGTGTTAATTTTACACATAAGTAGTGGGACAAACAGTTGAAAGTCGACTCAGATTTTTGAGAAACCTTTCATGGCAATTATATTTAGTCATTGTCCTACAATCCTTTACATTAAGAAACTGAAAGCCAGCAAACATTTCTTAAAGTCCTCGCAATCAAATTTCCTTTCCAAAGAACATATTTTTTTTTTAGCAGAAAGCAATGCTTGAAAACTTTTGTTTTTAATTGTAAAACTTACGACATAATTTATGAGAACTTCTTAGTTTTTCTCGTATTTTTTCTACTATTTTTTGTCTTGTTTTGTTATTTTTGTTTCTCCCTTGCAATTCCATTTCGTAATTTATTTTTTGTTGTACATTTTTCATCGCATAAACTTAAGAATTTCAACAACAATCTTATAAATTAATTAGAATGATTATAAAATACAAGAATGTTGCTACTATTTCTGCTTGCAAGTAGAGTGGCAACATTAAGATGCTAAAGTGCATCATTACAAATAGAAATGCAGATGCTGGTTTTAAAAATTCCTTTTAATAGAGGCAACATTAGGGAGAACTTTTTCAAATATATTTCCCTTTTAATTTTCAGAAATTTGCTGGATATAGGGTGGGCGCTTCAGAAGTTTAAATATAAAAATTTTTGAAATATCGTTAAATTTATTTTTTTATACAATTGTTCCCTTTAGAAATGAAATCTTATTTCACTCATACGGCTGCCGTGGCTTGCCTCACAGTATCTCATTCGATCAGACCAATTTTCTTGTGTTAAGGGTCGTATCTCAGCATCACGAATGCTCTAGTTTGTCGGCATTACACTGTTCTTTAAAAGAGTCCCATAGAAAATAGTCCACCGGTATTAAATCGCAACTTCTTCCAGGCCAACTGATATCACCATATCGACTAATTAAAGGGCCATCAAATGTTTGAAATAATAAATTGATTGTGGCATGAGATGTTTGACAAGTTACGCTATCCAATTAAAACTAAACAGCGTTCATATCAGAGGCCATCAAAGAATCGTTTTTACGCTACTCATAAGCATTCATGCAATTTTTGAAACTAGGTTTAAATATTTTTATACCATAAGTAACAGGAAAGATCTCTCCAGGACGTCGACAAACGAATTTTGTCTGTAATGCAGTGAGCGATACACTGGCCAATCGACCACATTTGGATCAGTGAATCGTTTTTTCCCTACTCATGCAATTTTTAGTATGAGTGAATCAACAGAATTGAAATTCAACTACTCTGATTCATTCGTATTTGCTACAACATTGATTTATAAGCATAAGTAGCAATGAGTATGAGTACAACGTTGACATCAAACTCACAACATTCGAAATATGTTTGATTCATACGCCTACTCATTCTGATTATAATTCATTCGGGTGGCTCGAATCATTCATCAAAATTTACAGCCTTTGTTGTTGTTATTACATATACAAACAAAGAAGAAAGGAAAGACAAAGACAACAAGCAAAGCATACACACGATCGTCTTATGAGTATATTAGTGTCCGTACGTGAATCATACTTATTTTGTGCTTCCTGTAAATGTTAACTAGAGACGAGTCAGAGTCAATAACATCATGCGTATTGTTAAGTATGAATACGACTTCCAACTTTGAGTATGAGTAGCATGAGTACGATATCAAAAAAAAGAATGAATGCATTTAAGTATCAGAAATTATGAGTATGACTCGAATCTACTCATCGTTTTGAATACTTATTGCTGATCTCTGGTTCATATCAGTACCATGAAGAGCGGGTACAAAAAAATCGGTTATCATGATGCAAAAGATCTCTGTATTGATCGTAACAGTTTCGCTTTCCTCATTTTCAAAGAAGCATGGGGCAATGATGCCTCCGCTTCACAAGCCACACCAAACAATCACTCGTAATGAATGCATTCGCTTTTGTAAGACCACGTGTGTGGGTTTTCCGAGTCACAAATACGGCAATTTTGCTTATTAATATACTCAACAAGATGAAAATTAACTTCAACCGAAAAGATGATTTTTTTTTATTTTATCGATATCATCGTACAGTTCTTCGTTGGTCTGTCTATTCCAGTAAATCCCAACAGTGCCCAAGCGTAAATCAATTCATTACGTTCAGTGGGATCATATACGGAATTTTGTGGCAGAATAGCATGACATAAGTATCGCCAGTTGCGATATAACCGTCGCGACGGTTTAAATTTAAACCTTTATTTCATTTAGAATATTTGTACTCTATTTTCAGCAAACATAGCTATTTTTCTGTATATAAAGGGTCCGCCAAATAACTTTTTTTTTTTTTGAAAATACTTTAAAAAAAACTACTGAATATTTTCTCAAATTTCTTTTTTTATTTGAAACTACAATCCTTCCGATTAATAATGGAAAATAATTTTATTCAAATGGCTGCCTCGTTTGGCCATGCAGTAGCCTACACGATCGGTCCAATTTTTAAGCACATTATCGATTGTGTGCAGCTGATTGAGTGCGAGTATGTAAACAAGCAAAATTGTCGTGTTTGGGGAACAGAAATCCCGCACACAAAAAACGCACTCAAAATGAGTCGCTGTTTGGTGCGGATTTTGTTTTAGAGACATAATTAGGCCATTTTTCTAAGGAAATAAGCAAGGAGTGGCCGTTACAGTCCATGTTTAATGAATTTTTGTTCACAAAAATTGAAGAGGAGGATATTTGCAACATTTGGTTTCAACAGGCGAAGCTACTCACGATGTTTTGTACCCTGTTTTTGAAGATCGCATTATCAGCCGCAGGGCTGATGTCTCTTGGCCACCTCGGAGCTGCGATTTGACACCGTTGGACTATTATTTGTGGGGTGCCGCCATACATAAATGTTACGCCGACACGCCAGAGATATTTAACGATTTATAGGACAATATTCGTGAAGCCATTGGTGAAATACAGCTGCACACAATCGATAATGGGCTTAAAAATTGCAACGATCGTGTAGGCTACTGCATGGCTAGCGGAGGCAGCCATTTGAATGAAATTACTTTCCTTTATTAACCGGAAGGATTGTACTTTCAAATTAAAAAAAAGAAATTTGAGAATATTTTTTTTTTAAAGAAAAAAGTTATTTGGCGGACCCTTTATAACAGAGAGGCTCTAATAGTGCCAATATGCCAGACTGTAAAAATCTTGCTTGCTTTGTAGTATTTTGCTTGGCTTCAAATGTATGGGATTTTCTGTTTTTGATTTTCAAAATTTAATAAAATTTTTTTCTTCTGTCTGTAAATAGAAATTCATTGCAATGAGGCAATTGGATGAAATAATAATCTTTTCTGTTTGAAAGCATTTGTTTGAAATGAATTTTAAGATGATTTAAATCTATTTAAATGAGATTCTGCTTGTTGCTTATATTCTGTAATTACAAGTCAGAAAAGTTTTTTAATTTAAAATCAAAAGCATATCGTAAATTTAAATTTCAAATTAAATTTATAACGAGACATTATAGGTCTGCAACGACTGTCGAGTTATATTTGTTTGAAACAAGTAAACTTGAATTGATTTTGCCGTAGTTTAGTAGGTAGTGTATTGGCTTATAGACATGAGACCACAGTTCAAAGCCCAGATCGGTTATATCCAACAAAACGAAATATGAAAAATTATTTCCATATTCGGGGACGACTTTAAACTGTAGATCCCGTCCGTCACTCATATATAAAATTCTTGCAAAGTTTTGCTTAAAATCCCATTTAAGTTCACAACATCTATTGGGTTACTCGTTTGTTCTTTAAAGACATTTTAAATTGTCTTAATTAAACGTTTCTGTACAGTTTAATATCGAAATTTTAAATTAAAATTATTGTCTAGAAAATTTAATTTATTCTCTTCATTTCTTCTTATATGCTTTGATGTTTATGACCTACTTTCTGTAAACAAGAAAATCAATTTAATTTCTATTTAATGCTGTTGCTACATCAAAATTTCATATTTATTCTGGCCGAACTTTAGAAGGTGGCATTGGTGAAGGTGGACTTATACAGCTTTATAGGTTAAACAACATTATAGAATATCTTTGTAATTTAACCACAAACCATAATTACTTCGGCAACAATAACATAAGCACTCTATGTAGGACTCTGTGTAGGGCTGCATTACTTCACTTACATACATAATTGGCCATTACAACCCTTCAGTCAGGATTACGACCTAGCTCCTCACGCCACTTATGTTGTGTGCGTTAATTTTATACATGAGTGGTGGGACCTACAGTTTAAAGTCGACTCCGAACGACAGATTCTTGAGAAGCTTTTCATGGCAATTTTTACTCTCAGAGTTTTGCCAGAAATCTGCTGAGATGAAGTCGCCGAAGAAATATTTGTCGTTTTGATGTCTGACCTGGGATACGAACCTGGGCCTTTCGTCTAATAAGCCAACACACTACCCACTAGACCACGGCGACCCCACTTACTTCACTTACCAGACATATTTTAAATTAAAACAAAAAAAATTTTTCCAACAAGGACTTCACAAATTTTATACTTAATAACGGCCATTTTGCTGCTTTAAAGTCATCGTATTAGTAGGCATTTCTACAGTATATTGCCGTAGTCTAGTAGGTAGTGTGTTGGTTTATTAAAGCCTTGATTCAGACATTTCGAACACACCGAAATATATAGAAAAATAAAGGATGATTTTTTAAGAGCTATAGGAAAATTTTTCAAAAAAAAAACATCATCATCATTAATACTGGCCGATATAACTGCGATATTTTCTTCAGTTCGCATTCTACGTAAGCGTGTTGGTGGTTTAATGTCCACCAATGGAAATTTAATGCAAAATTTAGTCACAATAGCCCGAATAGCCGCTTCAGTGGGTCGATTAAACTGACCGTAAAATGGAAGAAGCGCGGTTTAAATCGCACGATATAGGCGGCCAATTGAACGGTCTCGAACGTGAAATAAAATGTTCACCATACTCGCCTCTCAATAAGTCCCTTGTTACGAGTGCTGTGTGGTATGTGGCACCGTCTTGTTGAAACTACATGTCATGCAAGTCTTTTGAAAGGCTTCACACCTAAGTCCTTCCTTAAAATTTTCCACGTTGCTAAGTAACAGAGGCCCAATTGCTGCGAACGGCGGCGAATCGATAATTGATGGTCATCATTAACACTGGCCGATACAGCTCCGATATTTTCTTCAGTTCGTAAGAACGTTCGTAAGGTTCGTAAGGCAGAAGCACGCGCGATGAACTTTCTTAACAGAACACTCATTTTGATAATAAAATTCAATAATTTTCAAGCGTTGTTCGCTATCGATTTATGGTTAAATTATAGATCAAACTGAAGATGTTTGACAGTGAAACTAAACACGAAACGTGTGTGAGCTGTTTAAACCATTGTTGCCAAAAAGATAATAGCTAAAAAATCACCCTTTACTTCTTCGGAGTCTTCCTCTCAGCAAACTCTATTAATACTCTAGAGTTTTTCCACGAAAAGTTCCTCAAAAATCTGTCGTTTGGAATCGACTTTAAGCTGTTGATCGCCTCTATTCATATATAAAATTAACACACACACAATATAAGTGGTGTGATAAACTAGGTTGTAATCTTGGCTGACAGTTTGTAATAGTTATGTACGTATGTATATTAGGCAACCACTGTTAGCATGAATTATTTGTTTGAAATGGGTATTCTTTTCAGGCAATTTACTGCATATTTTGCTTATTTAACGATTACCGTAATCGTCCTACTGAGAGGGCTATTCAAAATGTGTTGAATAAATTCACATCCCCGGCTTCAGTAAACTAGCCAACCAATAAACGTAACTATGTTTATGAAATGCAAGATTTGCAGAAAATATCCCAGCTGCACTAAAGGGTGTGCAGAAGAATTCGTAGCAGTCGTCTTCGGGTTGCTCACAAGAACTTGGCCTTTCACAAACTGAAACTAGGGGCATTTTGCGTTCAACGGCAAGAGGACAACGGACATACTTTCAGTAGAATTGGCTCTAGAGCAAATAGTTGACAACTAACCAAAATTTTTTCAACAAGGAGAACAATTTCAAAATGCAAGTGTACGTACACATAAAAAATTATCAAATTTGCCACGAAACCAATCCATTTGAGGTTAGAGTTTTATCCATAGTGTATCATTTCGTGTGACGATCACTGTAACCTATGTTATATTTAATGTTCTCCACGACTGGATTGAGTGCAACATGTAAATAATGTGAAATGGGCACCGTGATCATGTAGAACGACCTCTTTGGACTTTTTCTTGTGAGGTTTTTTCAAGTCGCAGTTGTATGCTTATAAGTTATAAGCCACAGCAGGTCCTTAAACCCTCCATAACCCATTCTATTGATCATTATTCATTGATGAAAGTTTAACATGTCGAATACACTCCAACTAAATAAGCCGTGAGAGACATTTGAGCGATGTTACGTTCCTCGCCGTGGTCTAGTAGGTAGTGTGTTGGCGTATTAGACGTAAAGCCAGGGCTCGAGCTCCATGCCAGACATGAAAATAAAATCCATTAATAGGTCTTTGGAACGAATAAAAAAAATTCTGTGATATCTCAAACACGTTTTTTTTTTCAATTAAATTTAACCATAAAAGAACCTATTGGTTCAGAAATATCGAAATATTTTTAATATATTCTGTGAAAAGTTACATGCATGCTGCAAACATGTTTATGCATTCCTTTGCATAGTTTATAGTTTTTTCATCTTCTTTAATTCATTTCATCAAGTCTCTTTAAATTATTGTCCACTTTATATTATTGCTACACTATATTACAAATAGCTTTTTCTTTATAATTTATTCTCTATAGTTGGCAATGTTAGGCGATACTCTGCTTATCGTAAAATTATTCAATTTTTAACTTGGCAATGACTTTAGACGCACTACTTATAATGCCATAAATTAAGTGCTTCATACAGAAAGCAATTGCTGACAAATTTTCTTTCGTTATTTCTTTTCTTTTTATATGGCCATTATGATCATAATATTTTTGGCATTGAAAAGTGGCCACTTCGTTTATGGTTTTTATGTTTTTTGCGAGGAAGTAAAATTTGTTCATTCAACTCTTAGGCAATTAGAGTCAAAAGAAAATTAAAATGCAGAAAATCTAAGCATAAAAAAAAATTTTATTTTATTTCTATAAAAAAAAAGTTATCAAATTTTTTTTTGCCTTTTTTACAGTTTAAAATTTGCTTTTCTTAACAATAAAGTTTGAGAACATGAACTACATTCTTAAGGCGAAAGAAAACGGGAAAACTTGCTTTGAATGTGTCAATCTTCTTTTATTTTTGTGCAGAATAGAACATGTTTTCTTATTGTACGCTTGATATGGCATTTGGATGTCATAAAATTTCATATTATAAAATTCGTTGCCTAAATTCTTTTAAGGCAGAATTAGCCAAACGTACGCGTAACATAATTGATCGTACGTTCATTTTTACTTACTGGCATTACAGTTCGGTAACCACCTTCAGTGCTCTTTAGCTACTAAAATCGAACGTACATTCTGTGAATGTCACTAGAACGTTCGGCTATTTCTACCATAACAATTACATATATATTAGTTCTAAAGCACATTTTTTTGTCGGTTGCAAATATCTCCCATACCATCACATCAAATGTAATGAACGATATCTCATTTTAAAGCTTATATCTAACACTAATGACGAAAAATAATTAGATATTGAAAAATTAATATTTTCATTAATAAAAATTATATTTTATATAGAACTGCATAATAATACTGTTGTCATTATGATTATATGTTTTTGTTCAAGTGTGGTAATACAGGGTCGCTTAATAGTAATGGAGTTCTACATTATATAGAATGTACTAAAATCCATTCTGGCAATACCGCTATTTATTATAATGCCGTTTATTATTAAGTCAGTGTTATATAATAGGCATATTAAGTTGCAAAAAGCTGTTTTGGCAATACTTTGCAGTAGTTGTTAGATCAAGTGCGATAAACAGGTTCGCTTAATTGTAATGCTAGTCCACATAATAATATATAAAGTTGTAAAAGCCATTTTGGTAATGTCGTTATTGTCATGGCATTGTTTTGTTTTATAAAGTGTAGTAATATGGGTTAATAAATGGTACCAGGCTAATCGTAACAAACTTGGGAGAGCATATCATATCAGCAAAAATTACCGATAAAACAGTACTCATACCCCAAATCAATCTTACACCTTCTGATCCAACTGTGCCTTTCCGAATGACACGAAAACAATTCCCTGTTGCTTTTGCTATGACGATAAACAAAGACCAAGGTCAAACCCTTCAAAAGAATGGATTGTATTTACCAGAACCGGTCTTTTCACATGGACAGTTATACGTGGCTTTTTCTCGAGTGCGTACGTTTAAAGATATTTTTGTTTGTATTAAGGATTCGTACGGGCAAAAAGTTAACGATTATCATGTCATTACCTCTAACATTGTATTCAAAGAAGTATTATAAAAGCATTTAAACATATGTATGTATGTATGTAATTATGTATGATGATATTATGATTTCTAATATTTTTATACTTTTAATAAAATTTTTATTAATTATTTTCATTTTATGATACAAAAATGACAAAAAACGATGCGAAATATTCGCACGGGTCATCTATTATAATTATTATTAACAATTGCTCAGAAGTCGCCGTAGTCTAGTAGATAGTTTGTTGGTTTATTAGACATAAGGCCCGATTTCAAATCCTAGGTCAGACATCAAAATGAAAATATGAAAATATTTCTTTGACGACTTCCTCTCAGCAGACTTCTGCCAAAAACTCTGAGAGCAAATAAAATTGCTATAACGAGCTTCTCAAAAATCTGTCGTTCGGAATCGATTTTAAAACTGTAGGCCACGCCACTTATGTATAAAATTAACGCACACAATATAAGTGGTGTGAGAAGCTAGGTCGCAATCCTGGCTAAAGGCTCCTAATGATCAATTATAATGTATGAATTGCTCAGTAAGGGCTTATTTATTTTAGTTCTCATTATTTTTTATTATACTAAATAAAAAAATCGACAAAAGAAATAAATTTCTTATATTAAATATGAAATTTTGTTTACATTTTAATGTTGAGTCATATTGACCCAAAGGATTATAGGAAGGGCACATATCCAAGGGATGCAGAAGGGTTAAGGCAAATCCTGTTTTTGAGGGTATTTGTCTTATACTGTCTTACATTCAGATATACATAACTGATCATTTGTTAGAATTATAATATTGCCGAACAAAGTGGTTCGCATACGATATCTTATTTCTTTTTAAAACTATTAGACTGCATTACAGACAAACTTTAGAATTTATCTTGGCGTCAATACCTCTTACCCGAAATTTCTTTGATTTTGAATGAATATTTCGTTTTATTGTAGATGTCTGACATAAGGTTTTCACCGTGGCCTCACATCAACCAGCCTACTAAACTACTTTCTTTCTTCTTACTTCATCTCTTTGTAGATAATTTAAAACTTTTGTATACAATACCACACTTCTTGCCTACTAACCTACCGGTTCTATGTAAAATCATTTCATATACTAAAAATTGTATTCCTCCATTAGCGAAAGAGAATATTCTTAACTTTAAATATGCCCCACATGCATGCAGCATTTCATGCTTGCATACATTACAGTTTTAATTCCATTTATTATGTTATGCTTTAAACCTCTTTTAAAATTCCTACAACGAAAATTCAGATTAAATTTTTTCTTTTTAATTCCCTTTTTTATGCAAATATATTCATACGAGCAACGTACGAACATTTGTAATTAATTTTTCATTTTATAACAACATTTGAAGGCATTTAATCCTTATAATTATGGTGTAGACATAACTTACTCTTCAATTTTAAAGGCCACAATTCCGAAAACAAACCGGAGAAAAACCATGAAGAAAAAATATTGAGTACACAATGTAAAATACAACGTAAAATCTATATAAAGTACCCAACGTTAATCTAATTTGGTTATCTTCCTTCGCAGGTCTCCACAGACACCATGTTTTACACTCTAATCTCCCACATGGACAATTATAATTTACATTAGACGCACATAGTGAGCGTCAAGAGATCTACACTCTTGGTAAAATTCTAATAATCACCAAACTCAACTTTTACCATTTAAGGAGAGTGCCCGAAAAAATTTGTTAATGTTTCGAAATTTTTTTGTAAATTTTAGTTTTTTTTTTGTTTCAATTTTAAAAACTGGCAAAGAAACAATTTTAAAATAAAAATAGCGGCAATTTATTAATGTACATTTTTGTTTTTAATGTCCAGTTCTTTTGACGCCCACTGTACATATGTCAGTCGTCATTCTTAATGAGTCTCTCTATACGATTAAATGTTACTAGATGACCCCTGCGAATATTACGCACCGTTAGTTGTCATATTTGCAACATAAAATGAAAATAATTAATAGAAATTTTATTAAAAGTATAAAAATATTAGAAATCATAAGATCATCATACATATTTGTATACATACATACATACATACATACGTATGTTTAAATGCTCTTATAATACTTCTTTGAATATAATGTGAGAATTAATGTCATGATCATCGTTAACTTTTTGCCCATACGAATCCTTAATACAAACAAAAATATCTTTAAACGTACGCACTCGAGAAAAAGCCACGTGAAAAAACCAGTTCTGGTAAATACAATCCTACCTTTTGAAGGGTTTGACCTTGTACTTTTTTTATCGTTATAGTAAAAGCAACTTTCATAGGGAATTGTTTTCTTGTGATTCGGAAAGGCACAGTTAAATCAGAAGGTGAAAGGTTAATTCGGTTTATGAGTACAGTTTTATCGGTAATTTTTGCTGATATGATGTGCTCTCCCAAGTTTGTTACGACTAGCCTGGTACTATTTATTAACCCATATTACTACACTTCATAAAACAAACAATGCCATGACAATACCGACATTACCAAAATGGCTTTTGTAACTTCATATATTATTATGTGGAATAGCATTACAATTAAGCGACCCTGTTTATCGCACTTGATCTAACAACTACTGCAAAGTATAGCCAAAATAGCATTTTACAACTTAATATGCATATTATATATAACTGACTTAGTAATAAACGGCATTATAGTAAATAGCGGTATTGCCAGAATGGATTTTAGTACCTACTATATTTTTCAGAACTGCATTACTTTTAAGTGACCCTGTATTAGCACACTTGAACAAAACATATAATCATAATGACAACAGTATTATCATGCAGTTCTATATAAAATTTAATTTTTATTACTGAAAATATTAATTTTTCAATTTCTAATTATTTTTCGTCATTAGTGTTAGATATAAGCTTTAAAATGAGATATTGTTCATTAAATTTGATGCGGTAGTATGGGAGATATTTGCAACCGACAAAAATAGTGTTTTTGAAATAATATATATGATGATTATTAGTACCGAATTTATAAATTTTTGTGCCAATTTATACACAATGTGACCATGTGCTCTTTGCAAATAAATTTTTTACAAGAATCACATTTAGTGGAATGCTTATTTGATTTCGTTCTATGTTGACAAAAGAAACACTTCTGTCGTTTAAATGGTAAATTTCTGGACAATAGTGTATTTGAACATTGCGGAGCACTTGTGAGGTCATTTTCCTCTTGAATATTTTTGACAAGATTTCTTGCTGATTGCCTATGTGTCAAAAATTTTTGATGACAAAATAATTTTATTTTTAAGGACAGTGCCAACTAATGTAATATTCCGAGAAAGAAGTTCAATGGCATAGAAATTCAGATTGTATGTAGTAAAAAAATGATCACATGTAACTGTGCACCACTCTTTCACCTAAATTAAAAATACGGAAATATAACAAATATAATATGATGTCGCCGTGGTCTAGTGGGTAGTGTGTTGGCTTATTAGACGAAAGGACCGGGTTCGAATCCCAGGTCAGACATCAAAACGAAAAATATTTCTTCGGGGACTTCCTCTCAGCAGATTTCTGGCAAAAACTTTGAGAGTAAAAATTGCCATGAAAAGCTTCTCGAAAATCTGTCGTTCGGAGTCGACTTTAAAACTGTAGGTCCCGCCACTCATATAGAAAATTAACGCAGACAACATTAGTGGTGTGAGAAGCTAGGTCGTAATCCTGACGGAAGGGTTGTAATGGCCAATTATGTATGTATGTATGTAAAACGATGTACAAAATCTCGGCTTGTTTTTTGTCTGGCGGTGTATTTCTTTCTCTGCCTGTGTACACATCGCAAAGTTCCCAAATTTTTATGTCATATCTGGTGGGCTTTGATGGAATATAGTGCTTAAAATTGCGGCGACCTCGAAATGAAAGCAATTGTTCATCTACAGTAACATTTTCATGAGGATTGTAAAAAACTTTTAACTGATTATTCAAGCTGATTACTTATCCCAAATGTTTCTTTTCGGTGCTAGTTTGTCACAAAGTCTTTTTTCCTCTCTATCTTCAAAGTTGTCAAACCGTAAACACTTTGATATTTGACTGAAATGAACTGAATTGATCAATGATTCTGAATGGTAAACTTGTAATATCGCATGTTGGGGCATATTAAACCAAAGGATGTTAAATGTGTGTAAATCGTATTTTGATGTCTGGAATGGCGAAGAAAAATTTAAATTTTATTGTTTTCATTTAAAAGCATAGTTTTGTGTGCCTGTGATGGATAAATTAAAGTTTCAAAGGGAAAAATTTTACGTATGAAAATCAAAATTGGGTCAAATTGACCCAAGGAGTGTAGAAGGGTAAAAGAAATATGGGTACTCCTCAATGCTGGAAAATAAATGAAAAAAATAATAATTTTTTTGTAAAGAAATTTTCGTTCTTCTTGTATTTTTTATTCTTCTTTCCTTCTCTCTGATAAATTGTAAACAATGAATGCTTATAGCCAAGGTAACCAAATGCCAATAACAAATTCGATTGTTTACAAGGCATTAAAGCAATAATAAATCTTACTTAACGGGGTTCTATGATTCGAATTTCGTTTTTGCCAAAAAGAAGGCAAATATTCAAACACATACGAAATCCTTAAAGAAAAATTGCTGCTGGTCTGTAAGCAGGTATAAGGCCAGTCAATGTGTATGGAAAATTCAAAAAATCTTTTACATTCCAAAGCTTTACAAATTGTTTTAGGTATTGTTTCCTACGAAGTATACTTCGAAGCCTTTGAGAGACTAGTTAATATGAATTAAAGCTGAAAATCAATTTAAAGGTAACAAGATTCTCTTCTGATTTAAATTAATTTTTATGTTGCTTAGATTTTTACAGCCCAGCCCTTCTGCCATTTATTATTTCAAATTTTTATTTTTTTTGTTAGAATTTTTAAAATTGCTTTTTTATTCTTGGTTTCATTTTATTACAGCAATAAAGTAAGAATTTTGCAATAAATCTTATTTAATCTGTCATATAGTATATGTACTTGGCTTAAAAAGTAAGCAGTTTTCTTTCGTTTTCTATGCCATAAAAGTGAAGATTTTCTAAAGGTGGCTAAAGTCTGCATGTACTTGTGAATATTATATGCCAGCTTTGAAAATATAGTGGGAAAGCTCTGCTCAATCTTTTTTTTATACTTGTTTTAGCTTTGTTGCAGCAGAAAATATTTTTCTTTTGCAAAACTCTGTTGAGAAAGTATTTGCACCATAAACGTCTCTTTAACATCATTTGTCTGGAAAATTTAAATCCTTAACGAGTTGCTATGTTAAGTACTTCGTTGTAACTTTGTGAAATGCAGTCTATTGTTGGCCTTAGTTGCTGCTGATACAGCTATTAGTCATGTCAGTTAGTATGAAAAAAAATTTAGGCTGTAAGCACTACAACAAAATCTTTCGCTACTAGAAGCAGGAAGTGTAATGTAAAGGGAAAAAACCATTTTTACAATGGCGTTGCATGGAATCTTGAAAAATTTTAATATTCTGAAGGTGTTAGTGGAAGAAATGGAGTTTGTAGGAGTTGCTAGCAAACGTAAGCTTAATATTAATTATACCAACAGTCTCTGATTAAATAAACATTGGATTTGTACTCATCAGTCCTCTCGAACATTCCGTAAGAGTAAAAAAACTGTTTCTTAAATTATTTTTAGTTTAGTTCGCCTTAATTTAGTAGGTGGGCTTATTTATTAGACGTGATCTAACTGGTTAAACACAGGCTCAGGCATTTCGAACACAACGAAATATGAAACAAATATTTCTTCGATGGGTTCCATACATACATAATAAATCATTACAACCCTTCAGTCAGGATTATTGACCTAGTTTCTCACACTACTTATGGCGGGACCTACAGTTTAAAGTCGTCTCCGAACGACAGATTTTTGAGTAGCTTTTCATGGCAATTTTATTTACTCTGCGGAGTGGAAATCGCCGAAGAAATGGTTTTTGTATTTTATTTTGATAACTGGCTTGGGGCTCGAACCCTGGCTTTTATGCCTAATAAGCCAACACACTACCTACTAGACCACAGCGACTCCCAGTAGAATTCTACCAAAAATTCTGAAAGTAAAATAAATTGTAAAAGAAGTTTAGAAAAAATCCTTCATCGGGAGTCGGTTTTAAAATTGTAAGTCCCGCCACTTATAGTATAAAATCAACACCCGCTCATGTTTGATGTGAGAAGCTAGAATGTAATGCTGTCTTTAGGGTTGCATATGCATTTACATTAAAATTCTTGTACATTACACCTTCTCAAACGAATATATTGTTACGGAAATGGAAATCATGTTATTAAAATGATAAACAAAAGCTTCAAAAACAAAACAATTGACTTGTTTACATGGTCAACGAATAAACGAAATTATAGCGACAACATCACTATAAAAATGTGATAAAGAACTAAACAAGTAACAATTATAGTGCAGTATAAAACAAGGGACAATCTAGTTAATAGGCCAATAACACACTGCAAGGCCAACAGGACAACGTACACGAAAAATACAAATAACAATGAACAACTTGTTTACATTTATAGAGATTTTGCGAAGGCAAACACATTCTCCTTTAAGTGCATGCATCCGACTGCTTACCTTGCGATATAAAATTCAAGACAGAGCAGTCAACTGTAATTCAGAAAGAATTCAGTCAATCTTGTGTGAAGACACGTTGCATGTGAAGAGAATAATTGTGGTTCCAAGATTTCCATTATAAAGATCTATTGAACAATTGTTGTTGTGTACCCGGAAGAATGTAAACAGGAATAACAATTAAAGCAAATTGTTGTTGTTTAAATCAAGCAGTAAAATATTGCACACGGAATTGTGTGAACAATATAAAATTGATTTGAAACTAAACACAAATTTATTTTAATTTTTTTTTAATCTACGTACTCATATTTTTAACGTTTTTAAAAACTTAAAAACGTAACAATTTAAATTTGTCAAGTAAAATAAAATAATATTGAGAAGGAAAACTTCAGCTTCAGATCGTTTATTGGCATATTAGACGAGACCCCAAGGTTTAAAACCATGCTTAGACATCTCAAACAATACGAACAGTAGTCTTCTGGCAAAAACCCTGAAAATAAATTTAATTGCCACGATAAGTTGCTGCAAAATCTGTCAGGGTTCGTCACTTATGGATAAAATTAACACCCACAACATGTTTGGTGCGAGGAACTAGGTCTTAGTCTTGAATGTAGGGCTGTAATGATCAATTAGTTAAGTAAATAATATTTCGGAGACTATTAGGTTTATTTTATTTATGAAGTCCCCGTAGTCTAGTAGGTAATGTGTTAACTTATTAGACGTAAAGCCAGAGTTCAAGTACGAGGCCAGACATAAAAACAATGTATGTATCTCTATAGAATGTACATAATGAACAGATTTATGCTTGCGCAACGTTGGAATTTTTTTTTTTAGGCCAACGAGAAACTGTACGATAATGTTGATTTTGCCAAAAAAAAAACCAAAAACATTTTATCGCATGAAGTTCATTTTCATTTTGGTGAATACATTAATAAGGCAAAACTGCCATATTTGGGGCTCTGAAAACCCAAACGTGGTCGTACAGAAGCTAATGTACTCATTGCGAGTGTCTGCTCGGTGCGGCCGGAAGCATCATTGGTACATATTTCTGTAAAGATGAGGACGACATACGGAATACAGTCAATGGAGACACATATCGCACCATGATAGCATATCTTTTTTATGCCCGCTCTTCATGTTATTGATGTGAATGATGTTTGGTTTCAACAGATTAATGCTACTTGCCACACATTTCATACCGCAATCGAATTATTGCGACAAGCATTGAATGCCGTTAAATTAACTGCCAAGGCTTCTGTTAAAGAAAAATATTTCACTGACAAACTGTAAAAAATTTATCATTTCAAGGCATTTGTAATGCTCAGATATGACCCCATATACTCGGAAAAATGCACGAAACTTGGTCTAATGGTATAAGGTAGTGCCGCGGCAGCCATATGAATATCAAAATACACTAATACCCCGGTTTGCGTCGCCTCGTTCTGCGTCTGCTTCGAAGTTGCGTCTTTTTAAAATTTCTGTGATTTCGAAGTTGGGCTGTTTTTGTTTCAGTTTGCGTCGCATGTTTCGAAGTTGCGTCGTTTTTGTTTCAGTTTGCGTCGCATGTTTGGAAGTTGCGTCGTTTTTGTTTCAGTTTGCGTCGTTAATATGAAAATGTTTGTACAAAGTTAAAACAGAAAAAGGGGATTATCCGTTTAAGTTTAATGTAAATACATACAAACGTATGTATTTATATTGTCTGATGGCTGCAAGTTGTAGGTCTTTAGTAAATTAAATATTTTTTATTGAAAAATAAATTTTTTCACCTAAAATTATGAATCTCGGAACCAATTAAATGAAAATTAATACAAATGTATGGAAAATCGTGCTTCATTTTGGGTCGTTTCGGTTTGCGTTGCGTTTCTTGAGGCCCTATTAGCGATGCAAACCGGGGTATTAGTGCATTTTGTTGATGATTTGTAACATTTATGATAAGAGCATGTCACAGACTCAAGAGGTGAGAGACACAGTATTCCACAGACCCACGGTTGCTGCAAAAGTTATTTTTTCCTGTAATTCCAAGTCTTTCGGCTTTCCTATCAAAAGGTGTGTGGCTTGCAATATTTTCTAGCGATGGTTGGCGATGCGGTTTACGGATGGTCCTGTTGTGATTCATATGATTCATTGGTCCTGTTGTGATTCATATGTGTTCAGCAGTGTTTAAGAATATTGAAACATGGGGTGGAAAACAGTATTTTTCTTTTCCTTAGGTCCTCAACTCCTGCAGAAATCAATTACCGGAATGACGGATCTTTCGTTATGTGTACTAAAAGAACAATCAATACTACTTTTTCGACGTATTGCTATAAATTTTGATGAAATTCTTCTCTTTAAGAGATTGTTTTTATTAGATTATTAATATATATTATTTCAAAAACACTTTTTTTGTCGGTTGCAAATATCTCCCATACCACCGCAACAAATTTAATGAATGATATCTCATTTTGAAGTTTATATCTAACACTAATGGCAAAAAATAATTAGAAAATGAAAACTTAATATTTTCATTGATAAAAATTATATTTTATATAGAACTGCATGATAATACTGTTGTCATTATGATTATATGTTTTTGTTCAAGTATGGTAATACAGGGTCGCTTAATAGTAATGCAGTTCTACATAATATAGTATGTATTAAAATCCATTCTGGCAATACCTCTATTTACTATAATGCCGTTTATTACTAAGTCAGTTATATATAACATGAGTATTAAGTTGTAAAAAGCTATTTTGGCAATACTTTGCAGTAGTTGTTAGATCAAGTGCGATAAACAGGTTCGCTTAATTGTAATGCTATTCCACATAATAATATATAAAGTTGTAAAAGCCATTTTGGTAATGTCGTTGTTGTCATAGCATTGTTTGTTTTATGAAGTGTTAAAATACGGTCTCTATATATCATATATATAGTGTCAGCTGATATTTAACAGTTAAAAAGGTTTTAAGAAAAATAAGAATAAAAATAACGTTTAACGTAAGAATATAAATAACGTGCATTTGAAAAGACAAATGCAATTATAATGTTAATCAGAAATCTTAGTGCTAAACAGGGGTTAATAAATGTTACCAGGCTAATCGTAACAAACTTGGGAGGTCACATCATATCAGCAAAAATTATTCATACCGATAAAACTGTACTCATACCCCGAATCAAGCTTACACCTTCTGATCCAACTGTGCCTTTCCGAAGGACACGAAAACAATTCCCTGTGAAAGTTGCTTTTGCTATGACGATAAACAAAGCACAAGGTCAAACCCTTCAAAAGGAAGGATTGTATTTACCAGAACCGGTTTATTCACATGGGCAGTTATACGTGGTTTTTTCTCGAGTGCGTACGTTTAAAGATATTTTTATTTGGATTAAGGATTCGTACGGGCAAAACGTTAACAATGATCATGTCTTTACTTCTAACATTGTATTCAAAGAAGTATTATAAAACCATTTAAACATATGTATGTATGTATGTATGTATGTAAATATGTATGATGATATTATGATTTCTAATATTTTTAAATTTTAATAAAATTTCTATTAATTATTTTCACTTTTATATTACAAAAATGACAACTAACGGTGCGAAATATTCGCACGGGTCATCTAGTTGGATTAATAATTACGAACACCATGTATTTGCCTTCACTTAAAACAAATAAACACTGAAACTAATTAAACAACATCAACATTTTCTTTTCGTAAATCTAGAAACCATAAACAGCTTATTTGCCAGGCACTACGAGTGAGAGTTCAAAGATAAAGAAGAAAACAGACGTTAAACATACGCAAATTTAAACAGAAAACAACAACAACAAAAAAGCAAAACTTAAGTTTTAATTGTTTAGTTAAAAATATGATTTTATGCCTCTTGTAATTTTGAAAATGAAAACATAACATTCTCTTTGTCTCTCTCTCTCTCTCCCCCTCGCTCTCTTGCTGTTTTCACTTTTCTTTACATCTCTCCTTTGCTCCACACGCCTAGATATAAGCAATTAAAGTGAAATTATTTTGCTTCTCACAGTAAGTATTCGAGTGTTTTAACAGAGATAAAGTGTTAAAATTTGTGACTGTAAAAATGTAAATTGTTGTTTACCATTATGTATGAGAGAATATTTAATTTGCTTTTTTATTATTATTATTGTTCTCTTGAAAATCATTAAGTATTTAACATAAATTAAATATAAAATATGCCAAAATTTATTTTCTTTTTATTTTTGTGTTGTTATTTGTGTCAACAAATGTGTATAAATATCGGGTATGATGACATTTACATTCTGGCGTATGAGTGATTTTTTCATTATGAAATTTTAGGTTTAAATTAATTATACGCCGTGTGGTTTGATTTCTGGCTGCTAAATTTTAATATGCGTTGAATGTTTCAATTATACTGAAAATATTTTAATTAAAATTGCATACAAAGTAAATTATATTTGAATTTTATTAGAGAAACCCAAGAGAAAAAGGGGCGTTAAATGAGTAAAAATGTGTAAAAACGTATTGAAATTTGTGTTAGAAAGTCATCATTATTTTAAATTTAGTATTCAGTCCTATTAGGAATAATTTTAAAGTCAAAAACTCATCAGAATACCCAGATTTAATTTGCAATTTAATCCGCACGGGTACCTAAGAGCACAGATAATTTTTGAATACGATTGTAGAGAGAGTCAAATACCACAGAATAAGTTAGTTAAGGTGGCGAACCCCTTTGAAGGAACAAATCGGACTTAAGCCCATTGAGATTCAACAATCAATGTAACCAGAAGATCCAACATTCACTAGAGGAAATCAATCCACAAGTCCAAAATCTATCTTGCTATTGCAGCAATCCTTATATTGGAGAGTTTAGTCAAACATGGTAGAAACTAAGAAATCAAAAACATGCATTATAGGGTACCGACAAATGAGGTGAAACGTAATCTCTTCCTCCTCCTCCGATCCACAGCTTCGTCAGAAGTCCATTGTCGAAAAGTTAATTCTATCGGTTACCCACCAAAAGGACAATGGCCTGTTGTAGTTGCTATTGTGTGATAGATAGCCATGCGGCTTAAAAACAGAAGTGCGCAGAAGAATACATGTCTAGTAGAGCCTAAGATTATTTACAGGGTGGCTGATATATAATCCAACAAAGTAAAGCGCTTTTTTTAAATTTTTTTGTTTTTATATTATTGTTCAAAAGCAAAAAATGTTGGAAATAAGACCAAATTGGCCACCTTTGGTACGAATTATGGCCTTTAAACGACTGACAAAGCTATCACAGGATGCATGAAAGTGGCTCCAAAATACCACAGGCGAAAAAGTCCAATGGATATCCGGAGATTTTGGTGGCCATTGTGCGGTAGAAATGAAGCGAGGAACCTCCTTTTTAAGCCTTTCTTGGTTGACGCATGCTGAGTGTGGTGGTGACGAGTCCTATTGGAATGTCCATAGTCTGCGGCCGAAATGTTTGTCTGCCCAGGGCTTCAATACTGGCTTTAACACATTTTCCCGATAATATTCAGCATTTATTTTGACCCCACAATCGATGAATACGAACGGGAGTGACCATCGCAGGTGGAAATTTTCAGCTGACCTCTTCGGCAAGCAAACTCGATCATTTTGTTTGTTCACAAAGTGCCCAATTTGGAATGACTTCTCATCGGAGAAAACCAATGGTCACTGGCCACTTTTGTGCAAGCAAAGTTACTTTTTGGCTCTTTCCAGTCTAACATTTTTTTTGGCCATCGGTGAGCTCTTGCACTTTTTGAAACTGCAATGGCTTTAGTTCAAGCTCATTTTTCAATATATGTTGCATCCGTTCTCGCGATATGTTCAGTTCATGAGCAATTTTTCTAAAACTGTGGTGTGGATTTCGATTAAATCTGGCCTTCACTTTTCGGATAATTACTGGAGTTGTTAACTTTTTTTTTCGTTCACTTTTTGGACGCGATACAACACTGCCAGTATCACGGTAACAAGCAATGGTATGAGAAACAAAAGATTTCTTCACATTTAAATACTGGAGGGCTTTAACGATAGCCACCTTTGGTTTTCCAGCCAAATATAAAGCAATCACAGTATTACGCTTGAATTCCATCACGACTAACTTTTTTTACTGAATGCAATAGATCAAAATGCTTTTGTAAGCTTGTAAACAATATAATGGACTGTCACTGGAATAAATCTGTCAGTTGTCAGACGAGTGATTTGCAAATGATATTAACCTGAATTTGGTTGCAATACATATCAGCCACCCTGTACATATGAGGTGAAGAACAGACTTCTCCACCTACTAAGATCCACAGCTCATGCAGTGGTCTTTACCCGAAATGACAAATCTTCCAAGCAATTTAAGGAAAAAAGTGAATCAGTCCTCTTTTTGCCCATACGTGTGCAGCAATATTGTACGTACCTTTCTGCTATCAACGATATTATATTTGCCTGTAAATCTAGGGGATATTATTCAAATTAACTTAGGTAATCGATATACTTATAAACTCATCGTGGTTGGTAGTGCGTTGGCCTATTAGACGTGAGGCCTTGGTCTGGCATCTTTAACTATACGAAATGTTACAAAAATATTTCTTTCGCGACTTCCTCTTAGCAGATTTCTGGCAAAAACTCTGAGTGTAAATAAAATCTTCATGAAAAGTTATTCAAAAATCTGTCATTGGTAGCTTCCACCACTCATGTATAAAAATTAATGCACATAACATAAGTATTGTAAGAAACTAGGTCGTAATCTTGACTAAAGGGTTGTAATGATCAATTATATATCTAAGTATGAATCGATAATACTTATGTGCTGTAACATATCGGCAATTCCGAGTTCCACACGGGTTCTGGCTAGCGCATCAGCAATGAAATTTTCCTATGCCACAGAAATTAACTATAAATACTCATCAATATTCTAAAATTTAGGAACCTGAATGTTATTATCGAACGTGTTTTAGATAGTTATTTTTACTGGACTAGAAACTAGGAACAGAATATTATCTAATGTTAACATCACGGCTGACTGTCAGCTTTGTTCTGCACTTTATTTACATTCCTTTATTTTATATCGTGTAACACTACGATCTTTCTGCGACATTATTATCATTGTTGGATTTTTGAACTTTGTTTGGTTCGATGCCCCTAAATTAATACGTATTCCGTTTCTGTATTTCTGTTTACCGTATGATGTGTATATTTTGTTGTTGTTTGTTATTGAAGGGAAGTCGCCGTGGTCTAGTGGGTATTGTGTTGGCTTATTAGACAAAAGGCGCGGGTTTGAATCCCAGGTCAGACATCAAAACGAAAAATATTTCTTCGACGACTTCCTCTCAGCAGATTTCTGGCAAAGACTCTGAGAGTAAAAATTGCCATGAAAAAGCTTCTCAAAAATCTGGCGTTCGGAGTCGACTTTAAACTGTAGGTCCCGCCACTCATGTATAAAATTAACGCACACAACATAAGTGGTGTGAGAAGCTAGGTCGTAATCCTGACTGAAGGGTTGTAATGGCCAATTATGTATGTATGTTGTTATTGAAGGTTACATTTTCAAGCATTCTGCTGTCTCTTCTGTCGCTCTGGGCGATATCTTTTAGTCTCCCTAATAGCCTGAAACACTTGGGTTTTTAGTGCTTATTTCATTGTAGCACTGATTTAATTATAAAGCTACAAAAAAAAATTTCTTTAAACTATAATTTCCCTTTTAATTTGAACTGAAATATGGTTTACCATTGAATTTGTCCTTTGACCATTTGATTAATTGTGGCATGTTTCAATACCAACAACTTTATTTTACAAACTTTAATACAGCGACGTACTTAAAGCTCTGTTACACTGTAAAATAAAGAAAACCCCCGGTCACCGTGGCAATAGGTAATTAAAAAGTTTTTCAGCATTTGCCAGAAGAGATACAAACAAAGAAAATAATTTTAAAAAAGCAACATTTAATGTGCAAAAGTTTAAAAATTTATTAAAAAATTGTATTCTCACTCGTTATCTTTCACTCATCTGTGCTGTTTGTTACCTTTAGTGCAACGACAAAAGTATGGACAAAAAATTAGTTGCCCCTACCAATTCGTTGTTGTTTATTGAAAGTGAAATGAAAAAATATTAAAAAAACTAGCAGACCAAACAACAGCCTGTAAATGACACCAAAATTTTTGGCCAAACAAAAGGACTTTCTCTCTTACCCTGTCCGTGTGCTGGTATAAGTTAGTATAACTTTGTATGTGGGCATCTGTGGGCAATTTCATTCGAGAGAAAAAAAGCAACTTTTGGTTTGCCATGCATATGCTCAATACACAACAAAAACTTTTCCTCTCACCACCACAATGTGTGGGTGGTGAATATAAATAAAGTGGAGTGTGGGTGATGATTTTGTTTGAAACTGAAATATTTTTTAAAATTTTGTTTAAGTGTGTGTGTGTACATATTAGTTCGTATGTGAGTATGGTAAACGTATGAAAGAAGAGACAACATCTACAGGAAAAAATTAATTAAAATTTTATTTTTGTTGCGTTTTTTTTTTAATGAAAATAAAATAAAAAGGAAGAAAAGAAATTATTTTCCGTTAACTTGTATTTCAAAGGACATTTTTATTAATTTTTATTGTCTTACTTATGAAATGTCATTACATTTCTAGGACATAAAAAGAAGTTTAAAATATTTTGCATAAAAGTACAGTCAACCCTCCTATAACGCGGTGAGTGCGTGTACCTACGTTATATGGAAAGCTCGCTATAAGAAACTCGGATTTAGATACAAACCAGGCTAATTCGTAGCGCGTTCTATAGAAACCGTTTATTGCGTTGTATGGAAACCGCGCTATAAGAAACACAGTATTAGTACAAATAACATCATTCGTACCGTGTTATATGGAGACCAAGAAATACAAAAGGCCAGATAAATTATAAATTATTTTAATTGAATTCAAGAGTCCAAATAAGGTTTGATAAAAAAAAAAATCCCTTATCATGGGACCTCTTCAACTTCGTCATGGAGAGTGTTCTGCGAAAGGCGGGAGTGCATCGCAATGGCACTATTTTTCAAAAAGTGTCCAGTTGCTTGCATACGCTGACGACATCGACATCATGGGGCGTACGAAACGAGATGTCACCTTTAGTGCTATTGAACGGGAGTCTAAGAAGATGGGTCTGGCAGTAAATGAGGGCAAAACGAAGTATATGTTATCGACAAGTAAAGCCGTGCGGCGTATTGATTCTCAATAACTATACTTTTGATACAGTCAAGGAATTCATTTACCTTGGCTCCGCCGTTACCACCGAAAATGATGTCAGTCTGGAGATCAAGCACAGGATTACTCTTGCCAACAGGTGCTATTATGGTCTCAATAGGCAATTGAGTAGCAGAGACCTCTCTCGCAAGACAAAACTAATACTCTACAAGACGCTCATCCTTCTTTACGGTGCAGAAGCATGGACCCTATTAAGAACTGATGCAGCTGCCTTGAGAGTATTCGAGAGAAAAGTCCTACGTAAGATCTTCGGTCCAGTGCGAGTTGGCGATGATTTTCGCATCCGATACAACAGTGAGCTGTATGAGCTCCTCAACGACATGGACGTTGTACAGCGTATTAATATCCAGCGTCTGCGCTGGCTCGGCCATGTGGTTCGAATGGAGGAGGATGCTCTGTCGAGCCGAGTATTTGATGCGGGGATCTGCGGATTTGGAAGGACCAAATCGAGGAAGCCCTGTCATCGATTGGTGTGACCAATTGGCGTAGGCGCGCAAGAAGCAGAGGCGCCTGGAAGGATGTGATGCGGCAGGCCGAAATCCGTTAATCGGGTTGTTATGGCCAATTAAGTAAGTAAGTAAGTAAAAAAAAAATTAAATAAAAACTACACTAAACGACTGGTTTCCAACAAAATTAAGAAAGCCTTGTAAAATAATGTAATTTTTTTTGATATTTATCCTCATTTGGTTCATCTTCATTCATTGTTTTTTTAAATTGAAAATCCAACTGCTATTGTTTTGCACGGTAATGTATCCCAGACGAGCTTTTGAGTCGACAATAAAACTTATATTTAACCCTCTTACAATATCTAGTTACTATTCACTCATAGGCTATGCGAAAGCAACTTATGGGATGAAATTAAACACAAACTGCGCTATAAAAGTACGGCGTTATAGGAGGTCTGTCGCAATTTCAGCCTCGCGTTATATGGAAACCGTGTTCTAAGTGTACCGCGTTATAGGAGGGTTGACTGTATTAAACTGAGGTGGACTGAGGCCCAGCACACTTTGTGGAATCCTAAGATAAATTTGTATTCTTACTTTTGATGCAAATTAAGTCTTAGAAATATTTAAATAAAAACATCACATCAAATTACATGACATGTGCTGAAGATAGATAACATTGAAGAAAGAATGGGCATTCATATTCTTCTTATTTTTCTAAAAAAATATATGTGCCTTAAGGATTACTAGGAAGACACATGATTATTAAAAATGTAAAGCGTATAAATTCTTTTTACTTTTAATCATAAACATAATATATATTCATAATAGGTCATCACAACCCTTCAGTCAGGATTATGACCTAGCTGCTCATATCACTTATGCTGTGTGCGTTAATTTTATACATGAGAGGCGGGACCTACAGTATAAAGTCGACTCCGAACGACAGATTTTTGAGAAGCTTTTCATGGCAATTTTATTTACTCTCAGAGTTTTTGTCAGAAATCTGATTAGAGGAAGTCGCCGAAGAAATATTTTCATATTTTCGTTTTGATACTTGACCTGGGGTTTGAACTCGGGCTTTTAGTCTAATAAGCCAACACACTGTCTACTAGAATACGGTGACTTCATATTCACTTTTAATCATGATTTTTATAATAGGTAGGTCGAAGAAAAGGAAATCAAGAGTCTCAGGCCAAACAACATACGTACATACATGCATTATCTAGGGATATTTTCATGTAAGGCGCTCATCATTTTTAATTGCTTCTTTAACTTGTTGATTTCTGAGGTGCAAATAATTCAGTTGTCGCATCAACGGCAATTGAATCTACATGGCGGAAATATGGGTTTTCATCAACTTTTCTTCACCCATTTGCCCAAATTAACCTTCAGTGTTTTATAAGCCAAAGAGGACAAAGGACGCAGTTGATAATACGAGACAATCTATTGGCATAAAGAATCATCCAAAATTGGCATTTATGGTGGCATTTGCAAATATGCAGTAAAGGAAACGTGAATTGTTCCATCGCTGTTATGCAGTATCAGCAATGAATCGCTTTTCCGCTACTCATACGGACTCATGCAATTTGGAGTATGAGAGAGTCAACAGAATTGAAATTCAACTACTCTGATTCATTCGTACTCGATACAACATTGATTTATAAGTATAAGTAGCAATGAGTATGAGTACAACGTTGACATCAAACTCATTCGAAATATATGTGATTCATGCGCCTACTCACTCAGAATTATAAATTTAGAAAAATACTTGTAAGTCATTCGAGTGACACGAATCATTCATCAAAATTTACAGCATTTGTTGTTGTTGCGTATACAAGCAAAGAAGAAAGGAAAGACAAAGATATCAAGCAAAGCATACACAAAATCTTCTTGTGAGTAGAGTAGTGTTCGTACGCGAATCATACTTATTTTATGCTTCGTGTAAATGTTAAGTAGAGGCGAGTCAAAGTGAATAACATCATGCGTATTGCTAAGTATGAATACGATAAGTACTTCCAACTTTAAGTATGAGTATGATATTAAAATATAAGTATGGTTTGAGTCAACTCATCGTTTTGAATACTCGTTGCTGATCTCTAGTTCAAACCTGCAATTTTTTTGTAAAAATTCTGAAAGTATTTAATATTGCCATGAAAACTCTTTCAGGCATTTATCGTTGGTAGTTAACTCATGAATAAGATTAGAACACACGTTCGCACGATGATGTGCGAAGTTACGTTGTAATCTTGCCTATATGGTTTCAATGAGTTTAAATTGATATCACTTGAAAAGTAATCTAGCAATGCATTTTGCATTTAGTAAAGGAGACATTTTGCGGCAGTGCGGTTGTGTTATCTTAAGGAATTGCAAGAAATGTAAAAAACATCTGCCTCCTGCATAATACGGAATACAGAATTCTGTAGTGTCCTCAATACTTGCGCCACGGATTGTTGTAGCTTGGGTATATTAAAATATACGATCTTTACAAGTCTACAATATTCAAATGGAAAAATGTGAATGTTGTCTTGTACAGTTAGATGCGTGTATCATGCGTGAACATAGCTCTTCATGCTTGAACATAGCAAAAAAGATTTTATAAACAATTAAATAAAACTTTATGAGAGACTATTTGCGGCAGTATTGTAGTTCTTGTATCATTTTCTCATGAACCTGCAACTTTTTAATGCAGCGTTTAAAATTTCAAGAAACCTAGAGTTTTACCTCAGCCTTATATGTAACATCCTGCGTTAAGTTAATGGTTTGTGTCTTTGGTAGAACACTAAAGGGAAGGAAAATGAAAAGGAATTAAGTTAGAGAAAGAAAAGGAGAAAATCAAAAAGAGAAAACTTTTCACATTTGAACATGAACCATAATTTTATAATACATACCCAAACAATTTGTACTACATTCTGATCATATTCAAGAGAATGATGATAATGAAGATGAATATGTTGATGGGCATGATATGATTCCATGTTCTTGTGCTCCAACCTAACAATGCATTCCTCATGTATAAAAATTAATGTGTGTTTATTTGTTTGAGGCTTTGTTTGTTAGAAGTTTATAGACGGCTAAACGGCTGGACCGATTTTCTTAAAATTTTAACAGTACCTTGCAGTATGTACGGAAGGAACTATAGGGTATATTTTATTATTTTAAAATTTCGAGTAGGCGTAGTGCAATGCCCACATACCCAATAAGTATTTAATATCGCATATCTCATAAACTGCAACAGCTAAAGTCTATAAATTTTGTACGGACGACTTAAACTATGTATTTAATCATGTTACGATCTTTATCAAAGTTGTTGCGCATGAGCCGATGAGGATTTCTAAGTTGGTATGACGGATTTCTAATAGGTGGTGCCACTGAAAGACTTACTCAAAACTGTTCATTCTTTAACAAAGTTGTTACGTATGAGTCGAAGGAGATTGGTGTGATTAATTTCAGATGGATGGCGTCATTGAAAATTATTCAAAATGGAAGACAATCTACACCCCAAGCACGGAAGCAAAGAGCATTACAAGCTACAGAATCAGACTGTGAGCACTGTGACTGGAAAATCTTCGGGTATATGCCGCTCAGACCCGTTCGTATGAACCACTTGAATAACTAGAAGTGAAATTAGAAACTGATCAAATGCGTACTATTCAGGCCCGTTCATCTGAATTAATTGGACATTTGTGTAATGCTTTTCCTTCAAATTTATTTTAGTTGGGGGTACAACTAGTTGCTTGTATAAAAATCTTATAACTTCAAATAAAATTTTCGGAAACTTTTAAGTTTTAAAATTAAAAATTTTATGTATTTAAAGAACTTCTTCCATTTCTTTTGAAACTTAAACTTCAGCAAAATTTTCACTTTTCGTGGCATGTTATTCGTTTACCCTGCATTGTTCAGTTCTTTTCCATGAAATATTGTTAAGTATTCATTGCCATTTATTAAGCGGTTAAAGGAAACTTTTGAGTTTATTTTTTTTTTTCTTTATCCTCTATCAAGAGATAAATTTAAATGTCAACTGGCTTGTTAAAGTTTTTATTTTTTAATAAGAAAACTTTATAATCAAATTGTTAACAAATAATATCATTTACACAAGTGCTTAGGCCTGCTTATTCTGGAAACAACAGCAATAATGGGTATTAATAACAGGCTGCTGATTATTTGGTTTGTTAACAAGCTTAACTGATTTGCTGGCTAAGAGATGCCAGATTAAGAAAAACTTTCTGAAACTGGTATTTAAGAAAATATCCACAGAAGCTTATAACCACTAAAGTGATAATAGTTGTTACAAAAATTATTCGTAAACGCATCTTCGATATTCCCTTAATATTATGGTTTAAGGCTTCCGCTTCTGCTTAAACCTTTTCAGCAAAACGAAATATACTTCTTCTCAGTAGTCTTGTAGCAAAAACTCTGAGAATAAATAAATTGCTATAATACAGGGTGGCTGATATATAATGCAACAAAGTAAAGCCCCCTATGTTCTTAATTTTTTTTTAATTTTATTGTTCAAAAGCAAAAAATGTTGAAAGTAACATCAAATTTTAGAATCAGTTTAGATTTGTTCGAATTCGCCACCTTTGATACGAAATTATGGCCTTCAAACGACCGACAAAGCCATCACAGGCTGCACGAAAGTGGCTCTGCGGTAAGTTTGATGCATTACCGGCGACGCGTCTTGACGATGATCGACATTTGGTATTTTTTAGTGCGAACTTTACTCTCCAAAATGCCCCAGGCGCAAAAGTCTAACGGATTGAGATCCGGAGATTTTAGTGGTCATTGTGCTGTAGAAATGAAGTGAGGAACCTCCTTTTTAAGCCATTCTTGGGTGACGCATGCTAAATGCGGCGGTGCTGAGTCCTGTTGAAATGTGCATGGTCTGTGACCGAAAGTTTTGTCTGCCAAGAGCTTCAATACTACCTTTAAGACATTTTCCCGATAATATTCGGCATTTATTTTGACCCCACAGTCGATGAATATGAGCGGGGAGCGACCATCAGCCATTACGGTGGCACACACCATTACTATCGGCGGCGCTTGAGTTCTGGTGGGCAATCGCGGCTGTAAATTTTCACCTGACCTCTTTGGCAAGTAAACCTGATCATTTTGTTTGTTCTCAAACTGCTCAATTTGGAATGGCTTATCATCGGAGTAAACCATATTATTGGGATGGGCACTTTCGTGCAAGCGAAGTAACTCCTTGGCTCTTTCCAGTCTAACTTTTTTTTGTCCACTACGAGTACTGAATATTTTCTCAAATTTCTTTTTTTTTATTTGAAAGCATAAGCCTACACGATCGTTCAAATTATTAAGCACATTTTCGATTGTGTGCAGCTGTATTTCACCAATGGCTTCACGAATATTGTCCTTTAAAGCGGCAATTGTCTCTGGCTTGTCGGCGTAACAATTACGGCACCCTACAAATATTAGTCCAACGGTGTCACATTGCAGCTCCGAGATTGCCAAACGACATCAGCTCTGCGGCTGATAATCCGATCTTTAAAAACAGGGCGCAAAACATTGAGTGTAACTTCGGTTGTGTGGGTCGTAGCACCGCCCTGTTGAAAGCAAATGTTGCCAATATCCTCCTCTTCAATTTTTGTGAACATAAATTCATTCAGCATGAATCGATAACGATCGACATTGACAGTAACGGCCACTTCTTGCTCATTTTCTTAGAAAAATGACCCAATTATACCTCAGGATCTAAATTCGCACTAAACAGTGACTCGTTTTGAGTACGTCGGGTGTTCAATGTATGCATGCGGGTTTTCTGTGCCCCAAATGCGACAATTTTGCTTGTTTACATACCCGCACACAATCAGCTGCACACAATCGTTAATGTGCTTAAAAATTTGACCGATCGTGTACGCTACTGCATGGTTAGCCGAGGCAGCCAAATAAATGAAATTATTTTCCATTATTAACCGGAAGGATTGTACTTTCAAATAAAAAAAGAAATTTTAGTCAATACTCAGTACTCCTAGTTTTTTTTTAAGCATTTTCAAAAAAAAAAAACTTATTTGGTGGACCCTTTATTATGTCAATAGAGAAGGTATCAAATAATACAAGTTGTGTACATTTGTTATTTTAACTTCGTGGCTAATTGAAAGGGCTTTGAAAACCCTGGCTTATTAGACATAAAAAATCTTTCCTCGGGGGCATTCTAGCACTAGATTTCTAGCAAAATCTCTGAAAGTCTGGAAGTAAATAAAAATGGACATGATAAAGTTCTCTTGGTGGAACATGGTTAGTACAAGGACTGCGTTCACCCGTGGCAGCACAACGGGCCTTTATGTGTGCTCAAGTGAACTTTGTGATATCAGAGCTACCGCTCCGACCTAGCCTAGCCTAGGTTCTCAAAAATCTGCCTTTCGAAGTCGACTTTAAACTGCATATCTCGTCACTCATGCATAAACACACAATATAAGTGGTGTTAGAAACCAGATCGTAATAAATAATGTACGAATGGCTTTAAGAATATTGCTTAATTTATATTTCTGCTTTAAAACCCTGTATTCACAATTGTTAATTTTTTCTTTTTTTGCTAGATATGGCATCACCATATCACTAACTTACAACGACTTTTACTCTACCCAGCTGACTAACTTTTCCAGAACATGTTTTCATTGTACAATTTACTATAAAAACAAATTGTATTCTCTGCTAGTATAGGTAGATGTAAATGTAAGTATTGTTATCTCTTTCTTTCTGTCTTAACTCAAATTTATTTGAATTTTTATATTTTAAATGGGAGGGGAATTAAACGAGTTTTAACCACAAGGCGTACAACATGAATAAAATTACGGAAAAACTTTTACACTTTAAAACCAAAAAAAAAGTAAGAAAAACTTTTCACTTTTTTTTTGGAAAAAGTTTTCTTCCTAAATTGTATTTGTTTTTTCTCAGCTTTAAAATTTTTTTTTTTTTTTGTTATAAAAGAAATGGCAGAACAAATTTTGTGAAGAGAATACACGACGAAACTTAACACATTTTTTCTTTTTGATTTTTAAAAAGTTACAACAAATAAAGCGGAGTATATCGCGCAGTTTTAACTGAAACTGAATTTAAAAAAATGAAAAATATTCACTTTTTTTTTAGAAAAATAAAGAAACAAACAAAGAGAAAAATGTTTTTTTTATAAATATTGCAAGTCATGCATAAAATATCTTTGTTTAGTACTTTTTAAATAAAGTTCATGTTTTTCGTTGCTTTCTTAATATTCTGTTTGTTTTCTATTTTTATTTTCTTTAAAAAGATATTCAAATAAACACATTGCTTCCCATCATATTTTATATACAAAAGAAGATGACGTTCTATAAAAAATGAATATTTATTGTAGATTTTCATTTTTTTTTTTGGGTAAAGAAAGCAACCAATTCGGTGTCATTCATTGTCATTTAAAGAAATAAAAAATGAATTTTAATGCCCATATTTTCAGAGTACATTTTATGAGCTGTTGATTTAAAAATTATTTTAAAGACTGCCACCATTGAACTACAATTGAAATATCCGATTGTCAGAATCATGGCATTTAATAATAAACATACAGTGAACGCCAAAAGAAACTGTGCAATACAAAACAGATATACAGCTATGGACATTAAATTAGTGCAAAACTTCGTTATCAAAACAATCAAATTTTTGTTATAGTGTTTTAGATCTATTCATAAAAAAATTTAAAAATAGAAGCTTAAGTTGTAATTGGCCATTACAACCCTTCAGTCAGGATTACGACCTAGCTTCTCAACCACTTATGTTGTGTGCGTTAATTTTATACATGAGTGGCGGGACCTACAGTTTTAAAGTCGACTCCGAACGACAGATTTCTGAGAAGCTTTTCATGGCAATTTTTACTCTCAGAGTCTTTGCCAGAAATCTGCTGAGAGGAAGTCGCCGAAGAAATATTTTTTTCGTTTTGATGTCTGACCTGGGATTCGAACCCGGGCCTTTTGTCTAATAAGCCAACACACTACCCACTAGACCACGGCGACTTAAGATCCACAGTCTTCTTTAAAAGCAAAACAAAAATTTTTAAGAAATTGCCAATCGTTTGCTCTTTAAGGCCTGCATCATTTCAAATGCCAAATTTTGGCTAGACAGTAAAATAGCACAAATTAATTTAATTCTGGAATAAAAATTTTATATTTTACTAGCTCTACCCAGCACGTGTTGCTGCTCCCGCAACTAAAATAAATTTGAAAGAAAGGCATTACACAAATGACCAATTAATTTTGTTTCCCGTTGTCCTGATGATTCAGATAAACGGGCCTAAGTAGTACGCATTCGATCAGTTTCTTATCTTACTTCTCGTTGTTCAAGTGGTTCATGCGAACGGTTCTCAGCGGCATATACTCGAAGATTTTCCAGTCACAGTGCTCGTCTGATTCTGAAGCTCGTAATGCTCTTTTCTTCCATGCTTGTTTGTCATTCATTTTGAATAATTTTCAGTGACGCCATCATTGGAAATTAATCGCACCAATCGACGTCTACTCATACGAAACAACTTTGTTAAAGAATGCACAATTTAAGATTTGATTCATTTTGAGTAATTTTAAGTGGCACTACCTATTGAAAATTGGTCATACCAACTTAAAAATCTTCGTCGGCTCATGCGCAACATTTTTTCTAAAAATCATGACATGATTAAATGTACAGTTTACGATTTAATTCATTTTAAGTAATTTTCCGTGGTCCCACCTATCGGATATTTGTCATACCACCTTATAAATCTTCATCGGCTCGTTTTGAATCGGTTTTCCACTACTCATAACCACTCATGTAATTTTGAGTATGAGTGAATTAACAGAATTGAAAGTCAACTACTCTGAATCATTCGTACTCGCTACAACATCGATTTATAAGTATAAGTAGCAATGAGTATGAGCACAACGTAGACATCAAACTTACAACATTCGCAATATGATTGATTCATACGCCTATTCATTCTGATTCATAAATTTAGAAAAATATTTATAATTCTTATAAATGATTTGAGTGATTCGAATCATTCATCAAAATTTACAGCCTTTGTTGTTGTTGCATATACAAACAAAGAAGAAAGGAAAGACAAAGACATTTCAAACAAAGCATACATACAATCTTCTTGTGAGTATAGAATCATACTTATTTTGTGCTTCGTGTAAATGTTAAGTAGAGACGAGTCGAAATCAATAACATAATACTGTATTGTTAAGTATGAATACGACAAGTACTTCCAACTGCGAGTATGAGTAGTATGAATATGACATTAAAATAAGTATGAATCCGTATAAGTATCTAAAATTATAAGGATGATTTGAATCTACTCATCATTTTGAATACTCGTTGCTGATCTCTGCTATGTATGTATGTATATAAATACGTTGCTGCATTAACTTTTATGTTATGTTACGCCGTAGTCTAGTGTGTTAGCTTATTAGGAGCGATTCCTCGGTTCAAGCCCTAGATCAGACATCTCCAACAAAGCGAAACATGAAAAAAAGAATGTTATTTTCACGACTGCCTCTCAGCAGATTTGTGATAAAAAGTTGCCATGAAAAGTTTCTCAGTCATTCGGAGACGACTTTAAATTCCCGCTACTTATGTTTAAAATGAGCACACATACACCACATAAGTGGTGTGAGAAGGTAGGTCGTAACCCTGACTAAAGGGTTGTACTGACCAATTATGTATATACATACGTATTTTTCGAACGTCCCCGGCCTCACACTAACCCATCTGTACCCGACGGTGGAGAGCTCATCGTCTTTATGTATGGGCACGTACACACTGCAGTCCGGACTGTAGCGGGTAATGGAAAAGTAATGGCAACTAGAACATAAAACAGCTACAGAACTTAATCACAAGCTGAATAAGATAACAATAAACCGGAACTATCTAAGACAAGAATGAAAATACATTTTTAAACAATAATTCTTAAATTAATGCCACCATATAAGCTACGTTTTATATTACAAACACAACAATTAAAATCAATAAAATCATAATATAAGCTAAAATCATTACATAATCTATGAAAAGAAAAATTACATCCATAATTCGTTCTATAGAAATCTAAAGAAAGAGGACAATAGTGCCGTGAAAATCTTACTGGAATATTGAAATCAGATTCGATTTCTCATTTAACCAGATTAAAAACACAACAAGCGCCTAAAACAGCCCTTCTACGTTCTAAAGTAGGAATTTTTATCAGACCTAATCTAGCCTCATATGTCCTAAACCACGTAAACAGAATAACAAAAAAACTGCTTCTCCATAGACTCTATTGAATCACTATGACAACAATAGTATGGATTCCAAGTAATATACGCATATTCCAAAATAGATCTGACAAATGAAATGTATAGCAATCTTGTTATATAAGGATCAATGAATTCCCTAGTACATCTTTTCATAAAACCAAGAACAGCCGTATACAGTCTTAGACAATACATTCCTAAACAATACCGTCTGAGTCCTAAGGGAGAGGGGGGAGACCAGTCAACGATGAATAATATCAGGAATGCCGATTAATGAAAGTTTAAGAAGCGAAATTCCATGATCAACCCTATCAAAAGCTTTACCAATGAGGGTTCTTAAGATGGTGGTTGAATGTGGTGGATTTCTGTCAACTTTGGTTAACTAATGTGGATTTTAAGTCTTTAACTTTTGCAGTGTGAAATCATAAATCTAGATAGACTTTTTTATTCCTTGTTTTTTTTTTGCCTTAGAAAATTGTAGAATAACAACAACAAAAGTGAAAAACAAAATGCCCTTAAATCACAAAAAGTTTTATGGTTTTTTTTGCCGTTGGACAAATAAATTTTTTATATATGAAAATATTTACTTAATATTTCTATTATCATCTGTCTCTCGAGTATAATAAACTATTTTTGTTGGTCTTCTTTCTAGCTTTTCCTCTTTTATTTGTTGATTTTCTTTACTTGGGCTGCTGACTCATCATACAAACACCCACTGGCTATATTTCTGCGTTCTTTTTTTCCATGTTGCAGTACTTTTCTATGGTTTCTGTGTTAAGTTTTTGCTTGCCTTTGCTTCAATACTGTTTTCCTTTCTCTCGTCTTAAGTGAGTGGTTGATGGTTGTAAATAATGTTCATAATTTTTTGTTTGTTTTTCTTATGATTTTTGTTTTATTTCATAAATTATGTTGTTTATGTTTCAAGTTATTCTGTTACGATATCCCACACTTTCCTCATGTTTTTATAGCATGTGTTATTTGCCCCTTAAAAGTTGTTAAGATGCTCAATGAAAAAAGGAGTATGTTAGCAGGCGTTTTTCTGTCTTCAACTTTAACCCATTAACGTCTGAACCCAGAATTCGTGGTCCGATTTTTGGGAAATTTCGCACAAATAGTATTTGGAGTATTTCTATTGATATGAAGATTTTTATTTTTTTTAAGTGCCATAAGGGCCTCTGTAGGGCATGGGTATTTTTCTACCCACTTCGGCATAAGTATGTTCTAACATAAATTTTTTTTCTCTTTGTTATATGGCGACTGGACAACATAGTTAAGCTATTTTTGAGAGTTTTATTGAAAATAACACTTTTGTGACGATAATAATCTTGACAAGAATGATAAATTTGACCAAAATTACTCCATTAAACAATGCTTTGAATAAAAAGTTCATACAATTTGGCATATTTTCGTATAGTTTTTCTACGGATGAACAGATAATCACATATTATGGTCGCCATTTGGCTACAAATCCTGAAAGTTGGCTTCGGTGGCAGGATATTGTTATTCCTTTATCCTATATGTTAGAGCTTCTGTTAAAAATAAGGCTGACTATGGGCCTTGGAGAAAACGTGGTACTACGACTATTAGATAATATTTTAGATCCAAGTCAATATAACGTTAAATTAACAATTATCGTATGCGAGTCCGGGGAAAAAAGTGGTATTGGCCATTATTCACTAACGCTATTGACGCAGCTATTGTAAAAACATGGAAATTACTCTGCTTGTGCATTTGATGTGCATAGTTGCCACCCATGAACCAACCTGATTTTCGGCTTAGAGTTGTTGAAGCGTAGGTAAAAATCGTGAAAATCGACGCCGTAATGGAAAAGTTGTCTCAAATGCGCAGCAAATAGCAAAACACACTGACAAATTTGACCACATGATTAATAAAATTGAAAAACATGGTCGCTGTTCGCAAAGTGGTGGGAAAATCGAGTACGTTTGTGCAAAATAGAGTTTGAAAATGTTCCCCCAAGGGATTCTTTTGCACAATTTCATGCCGGAACTACTAAAAATATAAAAGAATAGAGAAAGATAAATGATATGAAATTTCTATTTGAAATTAATTTTTAAAAGTTTTATAAAAAATATTTCAACCAATGCCTAAGTGGGTATTTTTGATACCCATGACATTTAATAGCACCTGTAGCCTAGCTAAATAGACCAATTTAAGTAAAAGTATTTTCATTGGGTAGAAGACACATTATATTACATGGCATCTCAAGATTTTTCTGAAAATATCCTCCAGCCATATTCCACAGAAGTTCTTTCTACAAAATTTTGATTTTGAAAAATTCGTAACCATTGACCTTTCATCTGTCATCCAAAATATGTGAATATCATGTCTTACTAATTTTTTTTAAATCGTTTTATGTCTTCTTTATTCATTCTTAAAGAAAAGTTTGGACTTCCGTTTAGTTGGGTCAAGATAGAATTTTTTAAAAAAAACTTCTTTTTTTTTCGGGTATTTTTCTACCCATTCAGAGTTAATGGTTTAAATATGTGTTGAGTTAGTGTTTGTATATGAAGACGATGATGATAATGATTACGATGACCTTTGAACTTAATAAAACATCACTTATTATAATCGTTTCTTCCATTAAAGAGATCATAATTCATTAACAATAAATTATCGAAAAAATAACAAAAAATTTATGAAAACAAATAAAAACAAACAAACGAAGTCATTGGATTGGACATGACCATAAACTCTTTGTGAAAATGAAAATTTATTTTCTAGAAAATCAACAACAGCAAACAATAATAAAAACAAACACAGTAAAAATAATAATGAAATATGGATAGTATTTGTAATGCCATGAAACGGATAAGACTGCTTATTAAATGCCTTCGTATTGATGGAAGAATTTTTTGCTTTTTTTCGTAAAACAAAGGAAAATTGTTTGAATTGCTTAAACTAGACGTATGCTGGGGCAACTAGTTTCAATTTTTTTATCCACATCCCGGCTAAATTGTACAACACAAGTTTGATTTGAAATCAGAAGAAAAGAACGTCATGGCTAAAGATGCTTTCTTTACTAAGCTCGAGGATATATTCAGCAAATGTAGCTTCAGACGTCGTAAGACCGCCATTTACCAGATTTTCACATTACATTACAACCAATGAATACCAAATCATCACTCACAATTTAATTTTGACTATAAGGCAACCTTCGGAGACAGCTTGAGCTCGCTATCCGTGTGAAGCCTATAAGACTGTGAAGAACATCCTTGAGCAACTGTACTCAGGATACATGGCGGTCGTTTCGCGATTTACATGCAAATTTTGTGGCAATGAATATGAATCCTAGGAACCTGTAGGGCATTAATGAATCCCTGTCAAGTGCTGTACTGTACTCAAGGTACACTTGTTCATCATAGCGGTCGCTTGGAGGCCAACATGTAGATTAAGTGGTAATGAATATGAATCCTAGGAACCTGTAGGGCATTAATGAATCCCTGTCAAGTGGTGTACTGAACTCAAGGTACTCTTATTCGTCTTAGCGGTCGTTTCGCAGTCTACATGTAAATTTTGTGGCAATGAATATGAATTCTAGGAACCTGTAGGGCATTAATGAATCCCTGTCAAGTGCTATGCTCTTCTCAGGGTACATTTATTCATCATAGCGGTCGTTTCGAGGCGTAAATGTAGATTTTGTAACAATTAATATGAATTCTAGGAACCTGTAGGGCTTTAATGAATCCCTGTCAAGTGCTGTACTGTACTCAAGGTACACTTGTTCGTCACAGCGGTCGTTTCGAGGTCTACATGTAAATTTTGTGGGAATGAATATGAATTCTTGGAACTTGTGGGGCATTAATGAATTCCTATCAAGTGCTACGCTCTTCTCAGGGTACATTTATTCATCATAGCGGTCGTTTCGCGATCTACATGTAAATTTTGTAACAATGAATATGAATTCTAGGAACCTGTGGGGCACATTAATGGATCCCTGTCATTATAGCTGTCGTTGCGAGGTCTACATGTGGATTTTGTGCCAATGAATATGAATCCTAGGAACCTGTGGGGCATTAAGGAATCCCTGTCAAGTGCTGTACTGTACTCATGGTACACTTATTCGTCATAGTAGTCGTTTCGGGTTCTACATGTAAATTTTGTGATAATGAATATGAATAACAAGTCGCCGTGGTCTAGTGGGTAGTGTGTTGGCTTATTAGACAAAAGGCCAGGGTTCGTATCCCAGGTCAGACATCAAAACGAAAAATATTTCTTCGGCGACTTCCTCTCAGCAGATTCCTGGCAAAGACTCAGAGAGTAAAAATTGCCATGAAAAGCTTCTCAAAAAATCTGTCGTTCGGAGTTGAGTTTAAACCGTAGGTCCCGCCACTCATGTATAAAATTAACGCACACAACATAAGTGGTGTGAGAAGCTAGGTCGTAATCCTGACTGAAGGGTTATAATGACCAATTATGTATGTATGTATGAATATGAATTCTAGGAACCTGTGGGGCACATTAATGGATCCTGTCAAGTGCTAGATAGGAAATTGGGTAGCATACTGAAATTACTTAGTTTAACAGTACAACACTAAAGAAATAAACAAGCAAGCTAAAGAAAAAATCACATTTCCCTGCTGCTGACTAAAACTTGCAGTTTTGCTTCCCCAAGAATCTAATTCAAGAATAAAACTGTGAAGCATAAATTCTCTTAATGGTCATAAAGTGGTGCTACAATTGCATTCAACTCACATGCATAGTTGGAGTTATTAACCCTGTTTTTTAATATAATCATTAAAAGAAAAAAGAAATTTTGATGGAAAATCATAGAAAGAGTGAAAGAAAATATAAAATTTCTTAACACGTAGAGAAAATTAAAATGAAAAACGTATTTTCATGCACACACACATATGCAGGTGCATATAGATGAACCAATAAACGGCTCTACTTAAAGCGACCATAAGAAAAACGAAACTTTAATGAACAATTTTTTAAGTGCAAAAGTTTTAAGAGAGAGAGAGAGAGAGAGAGAGAAAAACTATTTTATCCTTCAAAAACATGAATTAACATTAAAAATGCTGAATTGCATGCATAAACATTAACATTTATTCCGGAATTCATTGTCGTAAAAACTCCATTTTTTAATATACAAAGCAACCGAATGAATAAACATAGAGGAAGCATGTAAGGCTTTAGGAATTCTGAATGGAAATATGATATCTGGTCTGATGAGTTCAAATTTAACGACTTTCAGTAAGATGGAAAGCAGTACTGCTAGCGCAGATCCGGGGATCGTGTTCAAAGGTACCATGTGAAGCAAAATGTTAAACATGGCGACGAAAATGTAATGGTTAGGGATCAGTGTTGCCAACTTAGTGCTTTTCGCACTATTTATGGTGCTTTATGAAACGTCGTACGTGTAAATTTTTTCTTCTAGTGCCTTTTTACGGAGAGGCACTATTATGGTGCTTTTCAAATTTCATAACAGTGCGTTCAGTGCTATTTGTTAATTTTTAATAGACTTTATATTAAAACTACAAAGAAAAATTTCCAAATTTTTTTTAAGCGTAAAATTTACAACACGATGTCAATTGAAAAGGCGGTTAAATGTATTTTGAATATGTGGCTGGAACTTAAACCACATTTTAATATTCTTAAGGACAGTGGGTATGTTTCACTTAAGGATATGTACAATAATAATAAAAACAATTTCGTATATCTACGTTTTTTAAGTTCAATTTAGGGAGAGGTTTAGAGGTTAAATTTAGCATTTGAAACAAAAAACCACGATAAGTTGTATAATGATTTGTATGGATTGCTAAAAAATCTGACTAACAAATTGATAATAAATTTTGAAAATTTTTATTTTATTATATAGAAGGTGATATAGATAGTAATTATAATGAATTTTGCTACATTGGTTATAGTTTTGAAAAGGCCTGCAATGAATACCAAAAACAGAAACCGAAAAAAATTTTAAACAAAAATCTGTCCTTTTCACTGAATACCTTATTTATGAAATTAGAGCTAGACTTCCTATTCAATTTAAAAATTTTACAAAAACTTTCCTTATTCACTGTCGAAAATATATTAAATAATGTAAATAATGATCAGTTAATAGAATTTATAAGCAACTTTATAAATGATGTAAATACGTTTTATCAACAATAGAAACTTGTTTAGAAAATTTAATTTAATTGGGAAAACAAAACTAGAAAAGATCTTTTTTGGATAGAGGTTAATTAATTTAAAAACTCGTTAGGAGAAAAAACATTTTTAGTATTAGAACAGTTTGTTCTTCGAATATTTAATTTTTCTTACTCTAACGCAGAGGTTGAGAGATATAGGTCCATGAATTTATCAAAAAATAAAATTCGAAACCGACTATCATTAAACTCTGTTAATTCGATTTTACACATAAAATATGAACTACGTAGAATAAATTTTTGCTGTAATAATTATGCAATACCTTCCAAGGTCTGCAAAAATATTTATTCAAACAAAACTATTGTGGCCAAACGTGGTTGGAGAGGATGAAAATGTAGATGATATCAGGAAAATATTTGCGGAAGATCTAAGTAAATAATTTTGTATAAAGATCGTAAACCCACATACTCAAAATTTTTTAAATTACAAATGTTACTTTTATATACTATACTGACATATTTATATGAATTGTTTTATTTTGTTTTGTAACTATATTTTATTAGCTTAACCATAGTATTTACTTATCGAATAAAGAATATTAAAAAATAAAAGTTTTTATAAACGATTTTTCTTACTAAAAAACGGTAGTGCATTTTTACCCCTTTTAAGCTCAAAAAATACGCGTTTTTACCCATTTTTTAATTTTTTGTGCGCGTTTTGATATACAATCGTTGGCAACACTGTTTGGGATGCTTAATATGGTGGCATATAGTTAGCAGATGGTATCATGCGAAAAAAGACTATCTACAGATTCTGTAAAACCATCTTCCGAATTTTATGGACAAATGTGCTTATCCCGAATAAGAAATTGTTTTCCAACAGGATGATGATCCGAGGCACACAGCAAAAATTGTAAAAATATGGAGTGAGAAACAAAATTTCCAATTGATGGAATGGCCAGCTTAAAGTCCCGACCTTAATTCGATTGAAAATCTTTTGGTCATTCGTGAAAAGCCGGCTCGGGCAGTATGAAACAGCCCTAACAAACATTGACAAACTTTGGGATCGTATAAATACGGAATGGAATCGAATTCCGAAAGATGTTCTTGAAAATTCGATAGAAAGTATGGCAAACCGCGTAAATCAAGCTATTTCTAGTAAGGGTCTATGGACCAAATATTGAGATTGGATTAGTTTCTTGAATTTTCTTGAAATGTGCAAAATTCAGTTTATGTGGATTATTTTCGTTTTTTCCTTCAAAACTCAGTACTGTGAACTTGCACACACTTCTGCTTATACAGTTTGCCTGTACGAGTGTTTACTTAGCTTGTCATATGAATCTCTCCCGTAGAGGCAGTAATGATTCTGTTAGTTTAAGAGTATAGTACAGGAATTCGCAACATGTTCCTTAACATTACGTTCACTAACCTGTTAAACGGAGACTTTGTAGATAAGAATTGTAAAATAAATTTACGTTGAAAATATTACGACAAATTTCAATGAGAAATGTTTTCATCTCCCTTGCAGAAGTACTTTAGTATTATCCATTTCGTGGTTTCAAAAGTAAACGTTAATAAAACACCTACAAAATATTTTTTTCATGATATTTCTTTTTTCAATAAGTAAAGTTTGAACGTTGATATTATGTGTAAAACAGATAAATGACCTCCACGCGAAGTGTTGCAAGCATTTATTCTTTTGAGGTAATTTTCCATCACTTTTTGACAAATATTAGGCGATATATCAGCCATAAGTTGACCAATGCTAGTTTTTAAGTGCTCAAGAATTGAAGGTTTATCTGCCTAATCACGGTCTTTCACGGAGCTTCACAAAAAAAGTCTAATGGTCTTGGTAGGCAGTATGTATCTCCATGATGAGAAATTACGCGGCCAGGAAATGTCTATTGCAATATAGCCCTATTCGCTCGAGTTGTGTGGCATGTGGCACCGTCTTGTTGAAACCACATATTCTCTAAGTTGTATTCTTCAATAGCAGGCAAAAAAAAGTAGGTTATCATATGAACATAACGCTCCGAATTAAAGGTGGCAGTCGTTTCATCGTCGTTTTCGAAGAAGTGAGGTCCAATCACACCTTCGGACTAAAGAGCTCACCAAACAGTGACTTTTTCTGGATGTAATCGCCTGTCTTCAATTATTTGAGGATTCTCAGAACCCCAAATACGAAAATTTTGTTTATTAACATACCCAGCGAGTGTGAAATGTGCTTCATCGCTGAAGAAAATTTTGTTCGACCGCCTGTTGTTCAAGCACACTTTCCACGTAACTACGACGTTGTAAATGGTCTGCTGGACTTTATATAAGCTGGATCTTATGTGGATGTAGGTGTAGATCAAAATGCAAAATACGCCATACTTACTTACTTACTTAATTGGCCATAACAAGCCGATTAACGGATTTCGGCCTGCCGCAATACATCCTTCCAGGCGCCTCTACTTCTTGCGCGCCTACGCCAGTTGGTCACACCAATCGATGACAGGGTTTCCTCGACGTGGTCCTTCCAACGGATACAAGGTTGTCCTCTTCGCCGACTTCCGCAGATCCCCGCATCAAATACCCGTTTCGCCGGAGCATCCTCCTCCATTCGAACGACATGGCCAAGCCAGCACAGCCGCTGGATATTAATACGCTGTACAATGTCCATGTCGTTGAGGAGCTCATGCAGCTCACTGTTAGATCGTATGCGGAAATCATCGCCAACTCGCACAGGACCGAAGATCTTACGTAGGACTTTCCTCTCGAATACCCTCAAGGCTGCTGCATCAGTTCTTAATAGGGTCCATGCTTCTGCGCCATAAAGAAGCGCGGGTAAGATGAGCGTCTTGTAGAGTATTAATTTTGTCGCACGAGAGAGGTCTCTGCTGCTCAATTGCCTATTGAGACCATAGTAGCACCTGTTGGTAAGAGTAATCCTGCGTTTGATCTCCAGACTGACATCATTTTTGGTGGTAACGGCGGAGCCAAGATAAATAAATTCCTTGACTGTATCAAAAGTATAATTATCGGCCGTAATCTGAGAATCAATACGCCGCACGTCTCTACTTGTCGATAACATATACTTTGTTTTGCCCTCATTTACTGCCAGACCCATCTTCTTAGACTCCCGTTCAATAGCGCTAAAGGCAGCAGTAACATCTCGCTTGGTACGCCCTATGATGTCGATGTCGTCAGCGTACGCAAGCAATTGGACACTTTTCTGAAAGATAGTGCCATTGCGATGCACTCCTGCCTTTCGCAGAACACTCTCCATGACGAAGTTGAAGAGGTCGTTGGATAAGGGGTCGCCTTGTCTGAAACCTCGCACGGTATCAAAAGGTTCGGAGAGGTCCATTCCTACCTTGACGGAGCTGCAGGAATTGCTCAACGTCATTCTGCATAGCCTTATCAGCTTCGCAGGTATACCGAGCTCAGACATTGCGGCATAAACACGATCCCTTATGGGGCAATCGAAGGCTGCCTTATAGTCGACAAAAAGATGGTGTGTGTCGACTTTTTTTTCGTGGGCCTTTTCCAGGATTTGGCGCAGTGTGAAGATCTGGTCTATGGTGGATTTGCCAGGTCTGAAGCCACACTGATAAGGTCCAATCAGTGTTTTGACGAGTGGCTTCAGTCGTTCACACAATACGCCTGTAGGAACCTTATATGCGATAGGGTGAAGGCTAATACCCCTGTAGTTGGCGCAAATTGTGGGGTCTCCCTTTTTCAGGACAGGACAGAGGACACTGAGGTTCAAATCGTTGGGCATACTTTCCTCTAGCCATATTTTGTAGATGAGCTGGTGCATGCGCCCTACCAACTCATTACATCCGGTCTTAAACAATTCAGCGGGGAGGCCATCAGGACCTGCCGCTTTATTGTTTTTAAGACGCGTAAAATACGCCATAATGTGACGTAAAACATTCCTAACTCCTGAGAACGACGAGGAATCAACACATTCGGGTCTCCGCCAACACTTTCACTTACAATAGCGATATTTTCAGTGGAAAGAGCGAAACGATGATGCACAGGACTTTCAATATTTGTAAACACTCCAGTCTCTTCAAATTTCTTCACAATTTTGCCAATTTCTTGCGTAGTTGGATGATTATGTAAACCACAATCTCCTTTTAAAGACAAAATGACCACTTTTGTTATAGGTTTTGATCATTTTTATGCGTTGGGTGATAGTTAAGCGATCCATTTTCGTCAACGTCAGAGTTTTAAATAAAAAGAAAAAAATTGGTTACGCCACTTAGTTTTACAGATGTTGAATTCCAGTCCCATAGTTTTGAAACCACGAAATGGATAGCTTTTTATTTCGTCATACCAAATTTGTATTTTAAAAGCCCTAACAATAGCTTCCGAATGTACAATGTTGAAGATGCACTACATACATAATATGTCATTACAACCCTTCAGTCAGGATTACGACCTAGCTTCCTACACCACTTTGTACATAAGTGGCGGGACCTACAGTTTAAAGGCTACTCCGAACAACAGATTTTTGAGAAGCTTTTCATGCCAATTTTATTTACTCACAGAGTTTTTGCCATAATTCTGTTGAGAGGCTGACGCCGAAGAAATATTTTTTTCTCATATTTCGTTTTGATGTCTGAGCTGGGATACGAGCCCCGGTCTTTTTTTCTAATAAGCCAACACACTACCTACTAGACTACGGCGACTACATCATACCAACTTAACTATTTAAGAGCACTAACAACAGCTTCCAAATGTACAATGTTGAAGATGCTTTACACGTCAACGAAATCTAACAGTGAGTGCAATTGGTAAGCCAGATTGTGCTCATTGTTTCCTTCTAAGGTCTGAAATTACTCCTACTAGACATGAATTATGTCCCAAATATAGGCATAAGAACGACCTTTCCATTTCTCTTTTCTTCTCTTAACAGACACATGCGGCATTTCAATACAATAGCTTAAATTTATATTCAAATGTTTAAATATTTTAATTGTGCTGCCCTTATGAAAATTAAAATTAAATACAAACTAATCCTCTAAACAAATTTGTAATTTTCATTTGTAAGTTAAATTTTTTTGGCAACTATACCAACATCACAAACAGATCTCTTTACCAAATCTGTTCAAATATTTAATCTTCCTCTCTTACTCAACAATTTCAATCATTAGTTTAACCAGTGTTAGTTATAAAACGTAGTTTTTAAACCAACAATATTGCCAGCAACAGTTACAATTATTCGGCCTGTAAAACATCCAGACTTCTTTCTTTATTTTTCTGTTTTGTTTTTTGCCTCCTCTGTTTTTGTTTTTATTGCTCTTTTTATAACACTTAATTGGAATTCACTATTGGCAACACATTAACGCTTGATTGGTAAAAGAGAATCATAATGGGCTACACATACATACATACATACATAGGCGAGCATGTGGGTTTGTAAGAGTAGGGGTAACAAATATGGGGAAAAAGAAAAAATGAACACACCATGCAGGCTCGTATAAAAGTGTGCACACACATTCAAAACTACTACTTACATATACAGATACTCACACATATAAAGAGTGTTTGAATTTAGTTGAATTTTTTATTTCTTTGTTTACAATCGCTAGGTTACCTCCATGCCCGTATTTAAAGCAATCAAGTGCAAATTTTTAATGATCTTTACACTCGCTTTACAGTTGATCTCATATGTTCACATGGATTATAACACATTTTATATGGAGGATGTTTTTCACATGGATTATAACACATTTTCTATGTAGGATTGTTTTTAGTTTTAATAGGTTCGTTGAATAAAAAGACGCATAACGAATGCTTAAAACAAAAGCTTCTCTTATACAAGAAATATGTAGATACACAAGCATTCAAAAGCAATAAGGAAATTAGATTGAAAACCGTGGAATATAAATTAACCCATTAACCCCTGACCCCAGAATCCGTGGTCCGATTTTGGTGAAATTTCTCACA